>JADWQK010001055.1:0-75367 GCA_017933935.1 Sesamia nonagrioides
GAAGGAGAAGGAGAAGGAGAAGGAGAAGGAGAAGGAGAAGGAGAAGGAGAAGGAGAAGGAGAAGGAGAAGGAGAAGGAGAAGGAGAAGGAGAAGGAGAATGAGAAGGAGAAGGAGAAGGAGAAGGAGAAGGAGAAGGAGAAGGAGAAGGAGAAGGAGAAGGAGAAGGAGAAGGAGAAGGAGAAGGAGAAGGAGAAGGAGAAGGAGAAGGAGAAGGAGAAGGAGAAGGAGAAGGAGAAGGAGAAGGAGAAGGAGAAGGAGAAGGAGAAGGAGAAGGAGAAGGAGAAGGAGAAGGAGAAGGAGAAGGAGAAGGAGAAGGAGAAGGAGAAGGAGAAGGAGAAGGAGAAGGAGAAGGAGAAGGAGAAGGAGAAGGAGAAGGAGAAGGAGAAGGAGAAGGAGAGGAGAAGGAGAAGGAGAAGGAGAAGGAGAAGGAGAAGGAGAAGGAGAAGGAGAAGGAGAAGGAGAAGGAGAAGGAGAAGGAGAAGGAGAAGGAGAAGGAGAAGGAGAAGGAGAAGGAAGGAGAAGGAGAAGGAGAAGGAGAAGGAGAAGGAGAAGGAGAAGGAGAAGGAGAAGGAGAAGGAGAAGGAGAAGGAGAAGGAGAAGGAGAAGGAGAAGGAGAAGGAGAAGGAGAAGGAGAAGGAGAAGGAGAAGGAGAAGGAGAAGGAGGAGAAGCAGAAGAAGGAGAAGGAGACGGAGAAGGACAAGTGGAAGAAGACGGAGAAAGAGATAGCTCTATCTTTCAAATTGTAGTCCAACGGAAACACCACCGCTGGCAAACCGTTCCAGTCCCTCGATGTACGCAATATAAAAGAGGAGACGGGTTCGTCCGGATCGTAGTGGTGTTTACAACGTAAGGGTGGAAACTCGCCGTGCGATGGGTGGTCCGATGGTGATCATGAAATAGTCTTTATACTTTTACTGTGAACATATAAAAAGCATAGCGACCCGCCGCTTCTCCTGCCGCCCCGGCTGGCTGCTCCTGCCCGCAATGTTTAAATCTATAATATCTTCGAAAATATTCATTTAAATCATATACTGTAAAGGGCAATATAGATCTATATTAAATCAGCAATTTATTTAAGGTATGTATTAAATTGCATAAGGATTACTGCTGTACCTATTGGTGAAAATCGCTTTGAAACTTAGCCGGTATTTGTCACAAAAAGTAAATAACAAAAAAATAAATTGTGGGATATCCATAAGAGATAGACGTGTTCCATCGCGGACTGTTTTGTAGACCTTTTCAATATGTACAATATTTAGTACATTATTATTTTGAAAATCTCGTAGGGCCTGCGTTACACTGCAAACGCGGAAAAAATGAAATTATTTACGATATCACATTAGAAATCTCAAAAATAATAGTATTTATCCACAATTTAATGGATGTTATTATACATATAAACCTTCCTCTTTAATTACTCTATCAATTAAAAGAAAGAAACCGCATCAAAATCCGTTGCGGAGTTTTAAAGATTTAATCATACAAAGGGACATAGGGAAACAGAAGGTGACTTTGTTTTATAATATGTAGTGATTACACATCTTTCATATCATGAAGGGTGTGTCATAAAAGTCGTGTGAAGCCAGAAAAAATCCCCGGACAAAGTGACCAAGTCACAAGACTTGTTGCTACAGATGAAAATTTTATAACCATGCCACGCGGCCCGCGGGCTGCACGCATTCCTTGCGGCCCGCGACTGTTTTGTAATAGTACATTACGATATTAGTGCGTAATGATGGTTATAACACGCGAGGCGGAATTTCAGCCCGAGCCGAAGGCGAGGGTGTAATTGAGCCGAGCATGTTATAACCAATACGCACGTATATCGTACGACATTTTTTAACACACTTGCGAGGAAACAGTAAAAAAGATATTCAGAATACAAGTACAAAGAAAAGAAAATTTAAGAAAAATGGCGCGAGGTTTATTTTCTGCCGTAGCTGCGTGAAAATGTTGGCAAAGATGCTAGAGCATGCAGTCAAGTTTTTAAATTACCGAATAAACTGTTTTTTTTTTTTACAAATACTCATTTAAATACAAACAAATACAAATTTGTATATTTCAAATAGGACATCAGTTATTTTAAATAAACTCAATCTGTGAATGCACACTGTTGCTTTCCCGCCATTAGTATTATTATTTGCCATTTCAAATATGGAACAGCGCGCTGCTCACTGGCTAGAGCCACGCGGCGGCGATCAGTTCCATAATTATTTGAAATGACAAATAATGCTGTTATGGAATTTGTATGGACTATAACTTAACTATTTGCTTTGATAACACACGCGTTTGTTATGGCCCGCTTTACATATTTAAAACCGGTGGGATTACATCAGCTTTACGAGCAAGGGTGTTAAAAAATAAACAACAATTCTGAAAATGATAAAATGAAAGATATTTTAATACAACTGCAAAATCAGTTTAGTGATAGATTTAGCGACTTTAAAAAGAAACCTTTTTAAAGTCGCCAAATCTATCACTAAACTGATTTTGCAGTTGTTTGTTAGTGGAATGAAGATTTTTGCAAATCCTTTTTCGTGTGACGTTGAGGATGTACCGAGTCATTTACAAATGAACGTGATTGATCTTCAATCTAATGACATTCTCAAAAGCTCATTTTATGAGATCAATGATCGTGATAAGTTCTATGGCAGCTTGCCGAATGATTTTGATAATTTGAAAAGCTCAGAATCAGAATCAGAATTTTTATTTGTAAAACATAGGTGCATACATGAAGGTCTTACAATTAGATAAATGAGCGCTATGTTTTGCCGTGAAGGCATACAAATATAGAGATCATAAAATCATTAACAAAAACATACTATCTTACATTTTCATAGAAATATTTATAAATTTAACATTAAAGGAAACTTACATGCATGTAAAATATTAAAAAACATCTCTTAAAAAATCTTCAAAAGTTTATCACAATTTTTGGCAGTACTTACTTATACGAGCAAACGTTTTCTATCCTCAATTACAGAAAAAATAAAAATGCTTCCCGCCTTACGGCACTTGAAAGCCATTCTTAGAATTTCAACGACAATTATGAAATCTGATGTACAAAAAATCGCCACTCAAATACAGCCTCAGACGTTACACTGGAAGCATAAGTACAAGTTCACATTTATGTTTTTTATCTTTTAATGTGACTTAGTAATTAAGTATCTAGTGTTCAGTGTGAGAGTTCTTTTCACTCATTTAAAAAGTATGTCGACGGATGTTCTTTTGAGCCCATGTCAACTAATGCCGGTGTTCCTCAGGGGTCTGTTCTCTCTGCAACTCTGTTCCTGCTGCATATTAACGATCTGCTGATGCCCGGTATCTATGGGTATGCAGATGACAGCACAGTTGTAGAGAGATACCTGCCGGATGCTCGGGCTAGTAGTAGAGACTTAGAGAGTAGTAGAAAGAGAGGCCATGGTTGAGCGAACGAGTGTTGCACTGCAGGCAGTCTCCGAATGGGGCAATGCCAATCTTGTAGCATTCAATGCCGCCAAAACACAGGCGTGTCTTTTCACCGCCAAAAGGAGCCCGTTCACCTTGGCTCCTACTTTTCGAAATGTGTCCTTGGAGTGTTCCGACCGCCTTCAGCTTTTGGGAGTTGAGATTTCCTCGAACCTCAACTTTGGGCGGTTCATTGAGTCCAAGGCCAAGGTGGCTGCCAGGAAACTTGGCGTTATCGCAAAGATCCGGCAGTACTTCATACCTGGGCAGCTTCTAATGTTATACAAAGCACAGGTCCGTTCGTGTGTGGAGTACTGCAGCCACATTTGTGCTGGTGCTGCCAAGTGTCACCTGGCCACTTTGGATTCATTGGAGAGACGTGCAAAGAGGCTGATTGGTGACCCTGATCTAACTCGAGTTGGTCTCCAAAGCCTAGAGCACAGGCGTAGAGTAGCCAGCCTTTCGGTGTTCTATAGGATGCATTTCGGGGAGTGTGCGAGGGAATTGCATGATTTAATTCCCCCATCTCCGTTCCACCAGCGGACGACCCGTCGTACGGCTAGTTTCCACCCTAACGTTGTTAACACCACTACGATCCGGACGAAGCGTTTCGCCTCCTCCTTTATACCGCGTACATCGAGGGACTGGAACAATTTGCCAGCGGCGGTGTTTCCGCCGGACTACAATTTGAGTGTCTTCAAGGCTAGAGTGAATAGGCTCTTAATAAACTAGTGCGCTTTACCATCAACGATTGCGTCACTGCTTACCATCAGGCAGGATTGCGGTCAAGCGCTGGTTTATAATATGTAAAAAAAAAAGTATGTATGTCCGCACAGTATTATTGTGAGTGATAGACCTGTTATCAAAATTATGTAAAAGCGCGGCCCGCCTCTACCTCATTTTGTCGCCATGTGGTCCGTAACTGCCAAAAGATAGCCCTGCATAACTTGGTAGGTGTCTGTATAACTTGTAACTGCTATAGACTATACCAGCGTATAATCAATAGCAGTTACAAGTTATACAGGCATATATTTTCAAAATAATAGGTAAAGGACAGTGTTCAAAAGTTCGCCGAATCAAATAAGCTACGACCTTAGAACAAATCTATTGCCTTCACATTATAAATCATGTGCATGATATTATCAGATGATTAATTTGATCTATGGCCCGCAGATTACACAGGACTAATACATAATACATATATATATAAACTACTAATTGCTAATTACATACTGAAACTAGACAATCACAATAACAATTACATAGACAAGTTATTTATATGTAAATCATATTAGTTGAAGATGAGTGACACTAAGCCTAGAGGTCGAAAGATTATTAATGGTTATTAAATTGCCTTATTTAGAATGTCTCGTATAGAAATAGGAGGAAAGTCAACTTATCAATAGGTACGGAATGCTAGAAGTGAATGATGTCACTTATTAGGTTTCAGTTCCCCTGTGGTAAAACGGGAAAAGTGTGATTAGAGAATTAGATGATACACTATGCATATCGACGCTTAAAAGGCAATCATACATAAGCGACAAAAATTCGTAAATTGATTTAATATACACCAAATAGTGTTGCCTAAATGCAAGAACAAGACGAGACTTAGCCAGTCTTGGTCTTGGTCTTGCGCCAATAC
This sequence comes from Sesamia nonagrioides, assembly GCA_017933935.1. Taxonomy (NCBI): domain Eukaryota; kingdom Metazoa; phylum Arthropoda; class Insecta; order Lepidoptera; family Noctuidae; genus Sesamia; species Sesamia nonagrioides. Next base: position 5,092 of record JADWQK010001055.1, read on the forward strand.
ACCTGGTCTTGGTCTTGGTCTTGGTCTTGCGCTCCCAGTCTTGGTCTTGGTCTTGGTCTTGCAGCAAGAGTCTTGCAAGTCTTGCAATTACCTATTAGTCTGTTACTATTTACTAAAGTTTACTTTAAATCTTAGAAAAACGTATTAGAATTGGAGCATTGTGAGCTTGAATTAACATAGCCATAGTAAAGACATAGAATAAAGAGAGGGAAGTAGGTTATCTTCATACAAACGGACCGCGCGCGGCTTGTATGTGTGCGCCATCGTATCTATGCGTCGCCGCACGCACACCTAAACACAATATCAGAGTGCCTATCGGTGCGCTAGTCGCGGCTAGCACCGAACGAGGTTCGCGCGTCACGGCTTTTCGGCACATTCGCTAAATCACAGATTACAGAATATTACGTAGCTAAATTAAAGAACAATGTGTGATTATCGCAGGAGAACGTATTGCTGTGTGTTTGGGTGTCTTAATAATTCATCGATTTCAGAATTGTCTCTGTTCAGATTACCTACTGAGCAGGAAAAGTCACTTATTATTTTAGCATTATAATTTTTACTTGATGATGAGATAGGTATCTACCTAGGAACTTACTTATTTCTTGTTGTAAGTATTAGTTTTCTATCAGATAGGGGAAGTAGGTAGGCCTGTTTTCGTACTAGAATTTATTATTCACACAAATCAATGATTAAAGGTACTTTTGATCTGTCAGTTGATTAGCCGCTAGCGCTACTGCTTTGTTTACATTTAGTTATGCCGATTTCTCAGTACCTATTGTAGGTAGGTATAGTAACTACCTACTTACAGTTATAAAATCGTTATTAAAAATAAGTAAGTACCTAATTGACTATTTGTGAATCAGATAAATAAAGTTCAGATCTTAACAACAGAAATGATTAGTCAAAGAGGCAGTTGTTAGTATTTTTATGTTGTTTTACGATTTTTAGGGTTCCGAAGCTAAACAGCATAAAACGGAACCCTTATAAATTCGTTCTGTCTGTCTGTCTGTCTGTCTGTCCGTCCGTCCGTCCGTCCGTCTGTCTGTCTGTTCGTTTGTCTGTCTGTCTGTCTATCTGTCTGACTGTCTGTCCGTGTGTCACAGCCATTTTATTCCGAAACTATTAGGACTACACTGTTGAAACTTAGTAGGTAGATGTATTAAAAATAAAAATAAATATGGTCCTTTATGTGTACAAAACTACTAATAAATCACTAAATAAATGATGAAAAAATCTGACCAGTATATGACTATATGTACCTATACTAAATACTAAGCAAATAATTTAAATATAAGCTCTTAGTCTATAAATATTTGTTAGCGGTTTCGGTGACAACCGAATCCGACGAAGCGTGAACAGTCGTCAACTTTTAGACCTTTGCCAATTTATAGACAATGGCGCCGATTGTGTTGTTCACAAACTAAACTAATTTTAAGTTATGTGCATCTTTTTCTTTCCATTTCGTTAAGAAAAGGATAGAAGATAACATTTACATGGCGATTATAATACGCCAGTTTACGTCAGGAGCGAACTAATTTGACAGATCTAAACTGACGTTTTATCTTCTGTCCTTTTCTTAACGAAATGGAAAGAAAAAGATGCACATAACTTAAAATTAGTTTAGTTTGTGAACAACAGAATCGGCGCCACTGAATTAAAATTTAGCTAAACGTGACAACCCTAAGACAGTAGGCAATTAAATCGCGGATTGGGTCGGAGATAACCTACTTCCCTCTCTTTATTCTATGGTAAAGATCAAGCAGATTAATAAATAACTGAAGATTTGATAAGAAATTCGAAAAATCAACTGACTTATATGTCGTTTTCCATGGAAGTAACTGTTTCTTAATAAACATTTATGATTTATAAGCTTACATTTGCTAAAACATGTAAAAAAACAAATTTTTGTAGATTTTTTTACACGTTTCAAGTATATTTAAAAGTGGCTACAATATTTATTAAACGGGTGATATTTGAACACTTTTTTGCTATTTTTTCTTGTAAAAACTTAAGAAATATAATGACTAAATGTACAATAATAGTACCTAAGTAATTAGTTTAAAACCATATAAGTTATCAATATTATAATATATACTTATTAGAATGAATTAATATGACATCTACTACCTATCCTTACCATTTTATCCTAATCATAATACTACTTGCGTGATCAGTATAATGTATTCATTTTCATTCTAAGCACTCTGAAACTTATTTATTCTTTGGAACACCTGTAGGTACTCTTAAAATTCGAAATTATTTTGCATGAGTATACCTACGCCCTATGGCGGCAATCAAATAGTGTCAAATGTTATGATTTCGGCGTGGCGGCAACGATTGCTTTAGATTTCAAAAGAAGCCGCCGGCGCGTGTATCATAACCATGTACTTCCGAAAAGCGGCAAATTTCTTTGAGAAGTAAGTACAAAACCTTTGATGCCGCATTATCAAAGTGCCGATGGTTAAAACATAACTATGCATGCACTCAGTTTGATTTTAATAGATATTTTTTTATTCGCTATGTATATGCTATTAGTCGTAATGCGCATAGGTCCAGTTTTTCATATTCTTTGATACAGTTTTTTGCGTCTCATAGAATTCCTAAGCGTACCTACCTATACACCGAACTGTTACACCTAACTACTCAGTGAAATAGCGCTAAGTCCTAGCTGCAAGACGCAAGAGTCTTGCAGGCTATGTCTTGTTCTTGCTCAAGTCTTGCACGGTCAGTCTTGGTCTTGGTCTTGCTAAAAATACGCGGTCTTGTTCTTGGTCTTGGTCTTGCAAAAACGCAAGAACAAGACCAAGACTGCAAGACCAAGACTGAATTTGGGCAACACTAACACCAAACGACGCAGAAAAGTCTGGCGGTTCGCATGGTGTATACAACACAATTTAAGAATTTTTGTCGCTTAGATAAGATTGCCTTTCAAGCGTCTATATGCACTATGATGGTAGGTAGGTACTCATATGTTTTCGACGTCTGCTCCATGCACAGCTCTCTAGGTCCTAAAACATACATACCGACCATCTCCAGCATCGATAAGAATCCTTATGAAATACGTAGGTGTCTATTGAAAGTATGTGCTTAGATAATATTTTGCACATAGGCCTTCTATACATTTTACTCCTTGGCAACAGACATATCGCTAATACGCATGACAAATCTATGTACATATTAGAAGTCAGGACTGACTGGTACATCAATACACAGCATAAACCTGATGCTTATCTTACCTGATCTTAGGGACCTGAAATTTGATTGAAGGATGTGTTCGGGCGATTTAGTTTTTATAAAAAATCATTGAGTTAATACATTTGGAACTTGTCACAAATACTTAACTAATAAAGTTATGAAATTTGTCATTTTTTGTTTTTCTAAGAACCTTAAAGGAGATTGGGTTTCAAAATTTGTATGGAAGAATTTTAGCGCTCGGTCCGACAAAGTTTAGGAGAATCTTCGAAATCGAAGACCTATGTATAAAAGGAAATGGAATGGGGCAGAATACTTCTGCCTAGTTTTATCGCAACTATGTTGAGATCCACTAACAGTTGAAGTAGACGGTAATTATACAACGTGTAACATAAAGGGTATATACATAACAAGGGCATGGCATCTTTATACAATATCAATCGATATTGGAAGGGTCTTTTAATCCTGTGATAGACTACTACCATACTAGGCGCACAGAGTTATTGAAGACATTTATCGGATTTTGGCAAGTAATGTGACGTGTAACGAGTAGTTATTAACGTATGTAGTATAGCGCCACGTTCGTAATGATTTGATTTTAAGAAACACACGAAACCGAAAATTTGGTATCAATTTTTTCAGTATTTTATTTTGAGTTGAAACCCTTCCCATAAGTTTGATATCATCTAAAGATGCCATGCCCTTGGTATGTATATACCCTTTATGTTACACGTTGTATAAATAGGTACGCAAATAATAAAATTGAAGTGCTTATGTCTAACTAGCGGCCTAGGCTAGGCGGACTTCGTTCGCGTGGAGTTAGTTATGCTCCGCTCCTATTGGCCGCAGCGTGATGTTATATAGCCTAAAGCCTTCCTGGATTCTTGTTCCTTTTGTTTAACTGGTTCCTTTTTTGCGTTTCAAAAAGAATTTTTCATATCGAACCAGTAGTTCCTGAGATTAGCGCGTTTAAACAAACAAATAAACTCTTCAACTTTATGTATTAGTATACTTAGATATTAAAATAACAGATTTACATACCCTATCTACTTACATATAAAAAATAATTGTTTTTTATATATTTGTATGTTTTGATCCGGATAATCTTCTAAACGGCTGGACCGGATTTTACAGAACTTCGACTGGCAGATATATAATTTTATGGAGAAACATATATTAATTAATATTACACAAGTTCAAATAATTAATATGTTTAAGCATATATTATCTAATTATTTGAACTTTTCGCACACAAAATTGTTACAATGGCGGGCTTAATGCTTTAATAATTGATATAATATTTAATATTATATCAATGGCTTTAATAGACTTCTTTAAGTCTCGGTAGCGTATTCCCGTAGGATAATTACCGATATCCTCACGGGCAAAGCTGCGGGCGGAAGCGCAGTAGACCCGGTTCAAATATTAAGTTAGAATTCTACACTTAGCAGTAAATAAAAAATCGGAAATCAATCTTAGATCTGTAAATAAGACACCTACACCTACTTGCAAATAAGTAGCGATTTTTAACATAACTTGTGGAAAATCTTTATTAGAACTTCTAAACGACCCAACGTAAAAAGGAAGCATTTCTTGTCCCTCCGAAATAAGGTCTGCTAATGGAAATATAATAATGATATATGAAAGCGACATGGTCCACCTCTAACCACGATGTTTGCTTAATGGAGCAGACGTGAGGGCCCGAGCTGACCGCAGGATATCGGCAGGGCCGGCACTTGCTGCGGATTAGCGAAACCGGGTCGCGGCGGCACGCATCGCACGCGCACCCAGTAAACCAATTATATTCCATCTTTAAATGAAGGCTTCCTATATGGTGTTGTGATTTATTGCAAGGTTATGGTTCAGATTCAGCTGTCAGAAGAAGTGCCTTAACTACGACCATACATATCTTTAGATACATCTTGATATAGCACTGTGCGACTTATAGCCTACTTGTACCCTCATTGGAAGTAAATGATCCAGAGCATTACATAATTCACACTAAAGATTACCTTAAAGTGTTAATTTTAATAATATCCTCAAAATTGTATTTATGGTAATTCTACATGACGTTGACTGCTACAAATAACTCATGGTAACGCGTCACCTTGTTGTATTTTCCCTGATTATATATTTCACATTGTTTTCCGTCGAAACAAAGCAAACGCGTGTGAAAATAATGGAATGATTCAATATATCCGAATCAATCATGATTTAATGAGTCAGAAAGTTTAATTTTTGCGAATTTTCTTGCTTGTTGTACGTAGTCCTCTATTACACATCATTAAATCGTAGTTATAAGAATATTAGCAATTCACCATTGGCCTCAAACCGTGTCGTTACAACCCGACGATCTTTTATGATGTCCGTTGGGTAAGTGTTATGAAAGAAATTACTTAAATAACTGACATACTGCACTTTGTTCCACGATGACCAACTGTCTAGTAAGTAGTAACTCACCAGTCCCACGACCCACGCCTCATGTCGCTCTATTTATAGCACATTTGGCTTATGATCTTAGCAAAGCCGCTTTATAGTTTATACCTAACTAATGAATATGCATACAAGAAATAATTCCATAACGGTAAAAATAATACTAGGCGACTCTACCTTTCCTTTTAGATAAGTATTAGGTACCTTCATGTGTGTGCGAGGTCTTTTTTTAAATTGAGGACTTATTTACATACATAATTACTACCCATAATTTCAAAAGAAGGAAATAATTTCATGAGAAAGAGAATTTTGTGTCTAACATTTCTATTGAGTCATGAAAAATAATAAATTATTTTATATCTGTAAATAGGTGCAAGCACTTTTACACGTTAATTATATCTTGTAACTAAAAGAGATGAGTTGGCGATTTTTATCCGACTACTCTAATAAATATAGTTTAAAAAACTAAAAACACATGCTTTTAAAAAAACATCAAACTAAAAAGTTAAAAATAATTTTAAAAAAGCGTTAAGTAGACGCTTTGTGTCATATTTTATTTCATATTAAGCGCCTCACGCTTTTTTTAAATTATTTTTAACTTTTTAGTTTGATATTTTTTAAAAGCATGTTTTTTTAGTTTTAGGGTTCCGTACCTCAAAAGGAAAAAACGGAACCCTTATAAGATCACTTTGTTGTCCGTCTGTCTGTCTGTCGGTCAAGACCCTTTATCTCAAGAACGCGTGGACGTATCAAGCTAAAATTCACACGAAATACGCAGGTCTATTGTCCCTTTAAGCTGTGAAAATATCAAACTTCTAAACCAAGCTAATCAAAAGATACAGCCGATTATGTCCATATTTTCAACAAATTTTCGACACTCGCAAAGGAATCAAAACCTACAGGATACTTCCCGTAAACTCAGAATCTTGAAATTTGGCATGAAGCATTGTCATATAATACAAATATAGGAAAAATTGCGAAAATCACATTTTTTTACTTATACTCGTATAATATAATAAAAATATTTTAATAAAATGAAACTTACTACCTTATTTCTCACGAACGAATAAAGATATCAAATTGAAATTTATACCAAATACCTAGGTCTATTGTCCCTTTAAGCAGTGAAAAAATCAAACTTCTAAGTTAAGGCGATCAAAAGATACAGCAGTTTATACCGACAACTTAGACGAATTTCCGTCACACGCTAGGGAATCAAAACCTACAAGGTACTTCCCGTGAACTCAGAATCTTGAAATTCGGCACGAAGCAACGTTATAACAGACAGATAAAGGAAAAATTGCGAAAATGATAAATTTGAAGTTACATAAAATATTAAAATATTATATTTGCTTACATGACATAAAATATTTTTTTAATAATTATGAACTTACTACCTACCCTTTTTCACATGAACGCTTAGAGATATTAAAGTTGAAATTCATATCAAACACTTCTTAAATCTAATTACCTCTAAAATGTGAAAAATTCCCCTATAATCATACCGCATATTTTGAAATTCGCCACTACTCGCAACGGAATCAAAACATAGACTACTTCCCGCTGACATTGAATATTGAATTTTGGTATGAAACAATAGCTTAAGGTAACCTAACAGAAAAACCCGAAACCTTTTAAAATTTTTAGGCACAGTAACTAGTTAAACCAAAACAAAGACCAACACAATCGTCATTCAATCTAAATATTTTGGTGAATGTAGTTCTGTATATAACCTAAATGCGTCCTAACTGCTGTGTTATACTTAGTACTTATAAATATATTCAAAGACATTAATTGTAATTTCCTATTGTTGTCAATGATTATCAGACAGTTTGCTTCCTACTGGCGAAGCCGGACGGGGGGGAGTAAGTAGTAACGAACGAACGCGCAAGAACTAGCCGCCCGCTGGCGCGAAGGCAGGCGGTTGGTCAAGGGAAGGGGTATCGCGGCACAGCGAGCGGCAGCCGTGCGCCATACGCACGAGCGCTTAGATGCTGTTCGCACGTGTACCGAAATTAGTAAAATTTGCGACAATTTCTCGTTGATTTTGTTTACTTCTACTTTGTTTATCAATAAACCGCTTTTTTTTTATAAGTTATAAACTAGCGCTTGACCGCAATCCCGCCTGATGGTAAGCAGTGATGCGATCGTTGATGGTAAAGCGCGCTAGTTTATTAAGAGCCTATTCACTCTAGCCTTGAAGACACTCAAATTGTAATGTGACGTAAACACCATCGCTGGCAAATTGTTCCAGTCCCTCGATGTAGGCGGTATAAAAGAGGAAGCGAAACGCTTCGTCCGGATCGCAGTGGTGTCAACCACGTAAGGGTGGAAACTCGCCGTACGACGGGTCGTCCGATGGTGAAACGGAGATGGAGGAATTAAATAATGCAATTCCCTTGCACACTCACCAGAATGCATCCTATAGAAGACCGAAAGGCTGGCTACTCTACGCCTGTGCTCCAGGCTTTGGAGACCGCTACGTTTGTACGGCGGAACCCTCGGTGTGCGAGTCCGACTCGCACTTGGCCGGTTTTTTTTAAACTATATTTATTTTCAACTTTTTGTTCGATATTCTTTAAAAAAAAAACGAAGCAACGAACGTATTGAAAACGGTGGGACATTTTACAGCAATAAGCCGCTCACTCGTAGTGAAAAGAGTTAGAGACGGACAAACAAACAACCAAACAAGCAAGCAAACAAGCAAGCAAGCAAACATACAAGTGAAACTAATAAAAAGCATGTAAAAAGAGGGTCGAAAGTTACTAAACATGTATCTACCTAATTAGGTATACTTTGTCACCATTCTCTCTGTGTAGGTACGACAGACGTCCATGAGATCCCATCTTCAGCAGAGTACGTACGTATACGTATATGGACTGAAAATGATAACAAGGCACAATACTCATTCCAATGACCAACCGCAGTAAGTACATAACATGGTAGAAAATAACAACATCGCAATAAATAGGTGTTACACTTGTAAGGAGCGTGTAACGTGGGTCACGTTGACATGTGACTGATGAATATTTTATTGCCTCCGGTGCTACCCACGGCCCGCGGGTGCCGCAAGTGCACTGGGACACTTCACTTACGACAAGTAGTAAACATGTACTTGTGTACCTTCTTCGAACGAACCGTCTTGAACGCCACGTGGACGTAAACATCTGTCAGTAACAAGTACAAAAGTAATATTTTACGTGTTTCAGCCTAAACATTGTAGTCGTTTGTGAGCCAGACATAACATCGTCATCATAAGTCTCTCTTGACGCCCCGACCACGGACGGACATCCTGAAGGTGAACACTCAATCGGGTTTTTGACTCTTGTTAATAAAACAAATGGTTCCTTGTTTTGGTCATATTTAGACTCAAGTTAGATTTGTCCTCAGTGTTTACGGTTGTACTGTAAACAGTTTTAATCAGCGACACTGGTTATTTGTTACTTAATACTGGTTCGTCACACTGACTCACGCTAAAGGAAAACATGACATTACGGGCACATGACGCCAAGTTTGCCTTTACCGTGAAGTCTGTAATCGACAACACACTGTAGGCAAGTGTGATGATTACGTTCAGCGGGCTAATTGCGTAAACACTATTAGTAGCGCCGGCTTTCATTCATTGCTTTATAAATTAGGTTATTGAACAGATATTTTTTTCAATCATATTAAGCAAGGGATTCACAATATTCTGAAAACGATTCAAATTGGCATTTATGTCAATCTCTGAAAATGATTCAGATTGACATAAATGTCAATCTGAATCTTTTTCAAATATTGAAGGTATAGTGAAGGTATAGGATGCTGATTCGCTACGAAAGCTGGCGTTTTGCTCCAAACTGGAACAAGTCTGATATTTAGGTACCACAGCAAACTTGAAAGTAAAGCAGAATTACACAGAGCCAGATTAAATTAGCATTATTAATAATAATTTTATCTTTATTTGAGACAAGCGTCCTATGGACGCTTGTCTCAAATGCGTGCGTTTTTCTTGTATAAGTGTATATTACACTTATACAAGAAAAACGCACCAATTTTTTAGTCAACAAAACAAGTTACACAATAATAACACTAAGTCTTATTTCATTATTACATATTACGATACAGTATTATCATGTTTAGATATCGATACCCATCATGTCTGCGGAGTTCCGCTTGCTAATTAAATATGACCCTTTATGGCATTACAAGTTAACTGTAATTAATTTTAATAATAAATAGCCAAAATAGATATCTTTATGGGGTTCGCGAGGCATCAAACATATAATTTATTATTTTTCTCTATCTATATTTTTTATCTCTCTCTCTCTCTCTACTGTTTATATTTATGTATTTATTAGAATATGTATTTTTTGTGTTTCTCTTTCAACTTCTCTTTTTATCACTTCTCAACTTATCTTTGCACATATCATGTTTTGTCTCTAGAAAATGCCTAGTCCGCCATTGTGCAAAGTTTTCTTTCAAATAACCGTTCAGGTGGATCTACCAGGTTAAGCTAAGCTTGCCACGATCGATGTGCGGATGAGTCACCACCTTAATATACCGAGACCCCTCCGTGGTTCGGGCACTAGGTACTTACGTTTAGCGTTGTTTTCGACTGTCAATTGTTAATCAATTAACAGTCGTTACGGATTTTCAATAGCCCGAAGTCTGACAACCAGAGTTATCAAGTCTGACAACCAGAGTTATCAAGGGGTATCGTATTACCTACCCAGTAACCGGGTTGTGGAGGTCACACAGGCAGTGGTCCCATTTTTAAGTGTAAAAAATATAAGTTTCCGCCGTTTTTTGAACAACATCCATTAGTCCATTATCATGTTGGAGAATAATTTTGTCATTTCTGGAGTAAAAATGGGCGGGTTTTTCCTCTTCCTTCTATCTTCCTCCAATAACGCTTCCAATTCAGTGTCTTCGTAAGATTACGGTCTTTCACATCAAAGTCACAGTTTATAAACTTTTAAAACCACTCACGACAACTTCTTTCGCTTCAAGCAGCTTCACCATAAGCTTCGACAAGCAATCGATGGCCCACAGCTGCATATTTCTTCAAATTAAAGGAGTAAAAATCAAAATCAAAAGTCATTTATTCAAACTAGGCTGAGAATCAGCACTTTTTGAACGTCAATATTACATAAGACAGTCCCCCAAAACAAAGGCTCCCGGGAGCAAATGACGCTTATTCGGTACAAAACTTGTCATTTCTGCACGAAAAGAAATATGTGATACTGATACAGAGTCACTAATACTCTAAATATAGGTAGGTATGTTTTTACCAGATGTCCGAACTTACGATAGCACATTTTACATCTGACAATTTCCACGTAACCTCTTAGTGAGGACATCTTTTGTTAAACGGCGGAAACTTATTTGTACACTTATTAGTATTCAGCTGAATCCGGTTAGACTAGTAGCTGACCCCAACATAGTTGGCAAAAGGCTAGGCAGATGATGAATTAGACTCTGTTACTGGATTGTGAGGATCAAGATGGCAGTTACTCCATATAAAACCCTGAGAAAAAATGGTTCTGCATTCTGAAAACGTCAGTCAGATTGATGAAATAGATATATTTAGTACTAGCGGCCGGCAGCGACTTCGTTCGCGCGGTTTAGTTATACTCCGCTCCTATTGGTCGCAGCTATGTTATACATAGCCTAAAGCCTTCCTGGATTAATGGGCTATCCAACGCAAAAAGAATTTTTCAAATCGGACTAGTAGTTCCTGAGATTAGCGCATTCAAACAAACTCTTCAGCTTTATATATTAGTATAGAAGTATAGATAACACAACAAAAAATAGCTGTTACTAATGCTAATAAAATATCTGACATTCTACAAATATCTTAGGTTAACACGTGTACTTTATTATCAACTGAGCCAAAGTTTACGCTGCGGTCATTGTAATCTACTACGACGAAAATACGACACTTACTTAAATAAAATAACGTTAGTCGGGTAAAATCTAGTAATGAGTCGACTAGACATTTAGAAAGCTAATAACTATTAACGTCATAGGAACACAATTGGACACTATATCATTGCAAGGTATAAATAATACTTCTCAAATGTAAAACTAAGGTCCGTATTACAGAACGTCACTCAAAACTCAAGCTTTACTTAAGTCTCGTTTGAAGCCTTTTGATTGGTTGAAACTAGTTTTAAGTAATGCTTGTCTTGATTAACGTTCTGTAATACGGACCTAAACGAGATTTCTAAATTAACCTTCTTGTTGTCTCCGAAGTGAAAGGCAGTTTTGTATATACAAATTACGACTAAAAAAACGACTAGAATATCCTTACATCCACAGAAGACTATTCCGTGCTTATATCATTCAACAATCCCGTGGTCATTTATGACTCTAAGCTTATATGAAACTTGAATGACGACACGGCTGAAGTGGCTGAGCGATCAACTGCTGCGCTGCGTGTCGTCGCTTCGATTCCCGCACAGAACAAATATTTGTATAGCCTACAGGTAGTTGACCCCGGCCTGGCTGTTTGTGTACGCGTATTTAAATGTTTTTAAACGCACTGACGATACAGGAGTAATTCCTAGTGTGTGGCAACGCCTTTTTTTTTAATAAAAAAATAATAAATAGGAATTGTTTTCAATCATTGCATGAACTTTGTAAAAACTTTAAGATATACCTAATAACGTATAGTCGACGGTACCGTACTAGGATAGCCGATGCGTGTGATTATTTCTAAAAAGCCGGCCGAGAGGCCCACGCTCAGTGTAGGGTTCCGTAGTTTCCCGCCGATTACAATAAGTTACCCCTTAGGATTTAAATAAGACATAAATAGGCTATTTGTTACATTAATTAGACATACAAAGTATAGAATCCTAAAAAGGGGCCTACAAAGAACGGTGATAACTAAAGAAAGAGCTTCCAACTATTTTATAGCTCCTGACCCATCAACTCCAGAAAAATCTTAACAGCGCGACGTAGCCCTAAATACATCACCATCGCTCGGGAAATACTGTTACTGATACTATTATACAAATTACTTAGTTATATTTAATTATACAAACTAGAATAATTTTGGATTACCTGAACTGATTTTAATATTTTTTATTTAAAAGAATATACGCTCAGGACAATAAAATATGTATATTAAGATAAAGAAAAATGCAGATTGCATTTACGGTTTCTTTACAAACCTATTTCAGTTAGTACAATTATTAAAATTGTTCAACCCATCAAGTTCAAAATAATTTTCCTATAAAGTTTTAATAAATTTACAAAGTTAGGTGATTACTACTTTTGAGATTTTCAAACGTATGGTTCAAAAGTTCGAGGGGGAAGGCATATTTACTTATATCCGAAAATATTAACACTATTTAAAAATGATTTTAGTGAACCCTTATTAATTTTTAAATACCCATCCAACTATAATATGTATATCACACGTTAGGGTGAAAATGAATTAGAATATTACTCCCCACTTTACATGTTTGGGGGTACCCTAATATATAAAAAATTTTATTCCACTTTATATTTTAGCACTGTCGGCCGTGATTAATATACATAGGTATTGGTATCAAATTTCAGCTGTCTAGTACTAACAGTCACTGAGATTATCCGCAGACGGACAGACAGACAGACTGGAAGTTGACTACGGAACCCTAAAAATGGTGGATTTTTGACTTATTGTTAGAAATGTTTAGTAGTTTTTTTTTTATGAGAACATAGAACATATTTGTTTTTCTATCCAAAAGATATAGGTAGGTAGGTACTGTTCGCAACGAGTAGCGCACCATAGCAGCTTTTCGAAAATTTTATGACTCCTTGTCAAAAGATAGAAAGCTTGTAGAACTTTACATTTAATTTATCACTTCTTGTCAAAGATAGGTAATTATAGCGGGCGCTACAAGAAATCAAGTCAAAATGAAAATTTACAGCGCGTAGTGATTCGAAGCAGTTTCCAGACGGCAACATTAAACATTTAATTTACGACTTCTTGCCACAAGATAAAAAGAACGTATCGACGCTTGAAAGGCAATCATATCTAAGCGACAAAAATTCGTAAATTGAGTTATATACACCATTCAAACCGCCAGATTTTTCTGCGTCGTTTGGTGTATATAACTCAATTTACGAATTTTTGTCGCTTAGATATGATTGCCTTTCAAGCGTCGGTATGTATCCCTAACAACTTTACACTAAAATAACTTTACAGACTTTCTATATTTTAAGTAAGGCTTTACGGATTTCCTTTATTTTAAGTAAGACTTAAAACATAGAAAGTCAGACCTAACATTTTGAAACTCCGCGGGGCGAAACGTTCTGAAGAAGGTAGCTACGGATAGAATAAATATAAATTCTTATTTCATTCATGTGAATATCTTCTGTAATTTCGAAGATGAAGCTTATTAGTATATTTTCTTTTCCCACAACAACCTAAAAACTATAAAATAGTGAAGGTGCACGTTGAATGTGCCAGCTGGTCAAATAGGTATTTATTTTAAATTTAGCTTCACTGATAATTCTATTGATTGACTTGACTTTATAACATCGTCGTAATAATCTTTATTCTCATACCAGATCAGCCTGGAGGTTAGTAGAACGAGACCACTGACCTCCACCACGAAACTAAACAAGAATCGGATTTCCGACTGTCTGTGACCACTATCAAATAGTCGGTTTATTAGTACTGATGATAACAAGGATCACTGGCTTTCTGAGCTCTCCTAGACATCCACGCAAAAGGTCACCCCGACTTTATATCGTAACAATAATCTGATTTAAGAGCTGGTTAGCTCAGGTCAGTACCCCACAAAGTGTTCCACGTACGCCACTCTTAAACATCGCGGGGGGAGTTGGACACCTCACTCTCCCCTCTGACCCGAAAATGCCACCGGCACTGGTCGGGGGTTGCGGACGCATCGTTCGCTTTCACGACCCCCATAGGAACAACGGGGTGGTTTTAGTCAGTAAGAGTGACAGACACCACCGCCCACTTCAGGGAGGCGGATCGCATCACTGCTTACCATCAAGTGGGATTGCGGTCAAGCACTAGTTTATAATTATAAAAATATCTAGGTACTAGCTTACCGACCGCGGCTTCGCCCGCGTTGAATTTAGTTCTAACGCGCTTTTTAGATTTCCCTCGGGAATATCAATTTTTTTTCAATAAAAGGTCTATGTCCTTTCTCAGGGTCTAAAGATTTATCTTAGCCAAATTTCATCAAAATCGGTTGAGAGGTTTAAGCGGGAAAGAGTAACAAACAGACAGATAGAGTTACTTTCGCATTTATAATATTAGTATGGATATGTTAGAAACTTATTTCTGACATATTTAGATACCTAGGCATTATTTAATTGCAGAATAGATGGTATAAGATGATGTGCTGACTTTTAGCAGTCAGAAATTCTCATGACTTACTTCGAAACGAAATAAATCTACAAAAAAATATAGGTACACAACCAACAAGTCAGAGAGAAGTATCGAAGAGCTATTAATATCACTTAGCAGCTGTAGGTCTACATTATTGAGACGATGTTTATTAGCTGGAACCGAACTCGATCAGCACCCTAAATCAAATCAAATCAAAGCATTTATTTCAAATAAACCAGTTACAGGCACTTTTGAATTGTCAGAAGGTCGGTCAGTCAATAAGATGAAGCTAGTCGCCCATTCCAAAGAGTAGGTACCTATGGAGAAGAACGGGCAAGAAACTCCATGGAGTGTCCATGGAGTTTCTAGCCCGTTCTTCTTCTTTTAAATTTTAAAGCTATTGTTACAAATATTTGATTACATCATTCATGTTGAAATCAACCGTGTGAGAACGATGCAGAAATATATTGTACGCCGAGAGCGTCCATTATGGAAAACACACAAAAATCAATTCTGAAATTAAAATACGCCATGGCAGCTAAGAGATGACCAGCCTAATTGCGTAACATACTATTACCACAGTATAAAAATCATACAGTAGGTCGACGCCTTTGATCTTGTGTAAAATGCCGACATCGTCTAGACAGTAACGCATCGGCCAGGGTTGTCACAAATAAACAATATTTATGAAATTATTTATTTATTGCAGATCAACATCGATATCTGTATTATATTTAATTAATTTGCTATTTTTACTAAGGGAACAACTCGAGACAGATTTAAGTTATTTAGATGGCATTGTCGTAACCAGCATCCCAATTCACCTCGGAATTAACATACTAATTATTTTATTTTGCTACACACTTATTTGATTTACTTTTTGGTACGCTCCAATAGTCCTATTTTATTGTTTAACCTAACTTGGAAGGCGCTGGTGGCTGTGATACAGTGATTAAATTCATTAGTACAGGCACCAACGACACATTATTTTTTGTACTTTTTGATTTTTTAGTTAAAATATTATTTGTGTACCTTGAAATGTATATTTTTTGAAAATAAAATTTATTATTATTATTAATAATATACATTTAAATTGGCGTCCGCCATCTTGGATTTCAAAAAGGGAGGCTTTTTCGTAAAAGGTACCCCAATTAGGGGTCATCCATAAAGTACGTCATACATAAATGGGGAAGGGGGGTGTCGACAAAGTGTGACATGGTGTGACAAAGGGTGGGTGGGGTACTAAGTTTCGTGACATCACATTTCAAAATCTTTAGAGGTAGTAATCGCGTAATTTGAAATATTAATTATAAACTAAAAAATATTTCCAACTCTATCTTTGGGACAATACGGTTTAAATTGTTTTGTTTACGAGATCATACCCGCTCTATTGACACGCGCCGATCGCCTACGAGCCCTTTGAGTTTCCTTCTTTTTCTTTATATTCAATAGTTTATTGCTTTGTTATTGTTTCAAATATTTGATATAATGTTGATTTCATTAAAAAAGTACTTAATTTAAATGGAAATAAAACTAAATTTAGAAATTGCAAAACATGTGACGTCACACTAGGGAGGGGGGTTCTCGGAAATGTGAACACCTGTGACAAGGACGGGGGGGGGGCTGCTCAAAAAATCATGAAATTCGTATGACGTACTTTATGGAAAATTGACACTCATATCGAATTATAAAAATATAACATCCGCCATTTTGGATGTCAAGGATAACTTTTTCTGTAACAAGCACCCCAATTATACTCAAAATTGACACTCATATCAAATTATAAACAAACAATTAAAAAAACAAACACGCGTTAGCCTTAATTATACAGCGTGGCGCCATAATGGTGACATTAAATTAACACACGAGTAGTGCTAGTGCCCATTAATCATATGACATTTGCTATTTTAAAATAACTCGAAAAAAAAAATTTTTTTTTCGAGTTATTTTAAAATAGCAAATGTCATATGATTAATGGGCACTAGCACTACTCGTGTGTTAATTTAATGTCACCATTATGGCGCCACGCTGTAGATACCGAGCTACGAACATCGTTTTGTTCGCAGCTCGGGTGCCGCTTACCCGCGTCTCGTCCCTCACACCCCGCATGACTGCTCTGTCTAGACGTCTTCGTTGGACGACTGTATGATTTTTAGACTGTGCTATTACTGTCAGTTGGAATAATTTCGAAGCTTATTGCTAATCCATTGCTCTATTAATGTTAATAACGCAATGAATGTTGTACAACTGTCAAAATGAAACCCGTTGCTACTGATAGTGTGTTACACAATTACCCTGCTGCAACTTGATCTGAAACCAACTCATCATCATCATTTCAGCGTTTATCCCGGTTGCATGCGGCGTGGAGTGAGCTGTCTTTCCAATTAGCGTTAGTGATTTACATTATTGAAGTCTCACTTTACCTAACTTTTTAGTGTTACGAGTGATTTTCACAGAATCGATCAGCTGGTCTTGTCACATACCAGATTTTGGTGATCAGTCAAATACATTTTACTGGTGACAGCCACTGTGGCGTAGCGGTAGCGAATGCGGCCGTTGCGCAAGGAGGCGCGGGTTCGATCCCCGCACAGTGCAAATATTTGTATGCATGAATATGAATATTTGCACTGGTCTGGTCGTGCCTCGGAAAGTCCCGGTTGCCATACGAACATCTAGTGGCAGTCGTTACGGGTTGTTGGAGCAGTTAAAAATGTAGTCATTGGTCTAACTGCAATGCTTAGATATCGCCTTCGAGTTGTGGAGGTCAGATGGCAGTCGCTTCACGGAAAATATCGAAGTTTAGCCAAAATCCGCAGTTAGACTGGTAAAGCGGGACCCCAGACGCCAAAGATGAAAAGCAATGGATGCGACTGGGATTAACGCTGAGATGATGAGTCAAATACATTTTAGTTCACATATATAACACTTTCTTTTAAAATTAACCCACACCAGGAATTTCTTCTATTTGTGCATTTACAAACATTTAAATTCACATACACACAATTACAGACCCACAGCAACAACTTGTGTCATACAAATACTTATTCCGTATGGGAATCTAACCCGCCACACTTAGCGCAACAGTCAATCGCTTAACAACTGCGTCAACCATGCCGTTAAACTGTCATTCTATAAATAATGTAAGTTAGCCCAAATTGTCCACTGCCTAAAGTGGCAGTGGGCAGGGCACATTGCTCGTAGAACCGATGGCCGATGGGGCAGTAAGGTTCTGGAGTGGCGCCCAACTAACATTTTTGTCATATAATCAAACAGTTATATGACCTTGAGTCTTATTAAAGTTGTTTTATAGTATATTTTTTAACTCTTTGTCATGTACTGGTGCATTATGTGACCGAATAGTCATATACGTTTTTCGTCGTATAATAATGTCGTGTAGACGTTATTTCGACATTTTTATACGATCGTCATATAATAGCGTCTACGACGACTTCTATAAAACTTACTTATACAACTTTTCGTAGTGTAAACGTTTTCATCGTATAAACGACGTAATACTGTCAATTTTGTCATATAATTACCTTTTTAACAACTGCTACACGGATAATAGTTGTTTACACGTAGTATTTGTAACCATTATATATAAGTCGAATAAGTATGACGATTGCGACCTGTATACACCCTAAAGTATTACAAAAATGATAATACGACCGCTATATAATTATTACTCATAATAGAGGTTTATAATCACCTTATATACAACTTCCATCATTTTGAAATCATATTTATTTACTGTTTGGTACAACAAATGGATCGATAAAAGTGGAAAAGTATTAAAAGAAGTGGGGAATTCAAAAGAGGGGAGTTAAAAACAAGTATCATTCGCT
The DNA here is from genome assembly GCA_017933935.1 of Sesamia nonagrioides. NCBI lineage: Eukaryota > Metazoa > Arthropoda > Insecta > Lepidoptera > Noctuidae > Sesamia > Sesamia nonagrioides. The sequence goes on from JADWQK010001055.1 coordinate 23,896, forward strand.
TCAAGCACGTCCTTTAATACAAAGTAATAGAGCTCAAACTGATAGTGAAGAAAATGAGAAGGGTTCCGTATCACATTTAACCAAAATTCTACGAGTACATCTTGCAGTTCATTTGCCGAAGTTCAGGACTCTTGTTCGCTTTCCGAACTTGAAGATAGTTATTCATCGTCCGAAAATGAAGATAACGTTTATAAAGGCACCCAAAATGACGACTTCAGAGACCATTATAACAAGTGGGGGCTACTGACTTTAATATTCCCCAAATTGCATTAAACCAATTGAATAACTTGAAACTTAACGAATGATGTTTTGAAATGCCTATGAAATCTTCATATCCGAATATATGAGAACGAAATCTCGTAAACTGAAGTCAAACCTATATTATTTTACTGATATAAAGTGTCAGTTGGTTAGTGTGTTATTCATACATTTAAGAAATAGGTAATAAAAAACGCAGTAAAAATTGTTTCATTTTTTTTTATTATTCCCAGGAACGTAATTAACATTTCAAGTTTGACGACACTTATTAAATAGAAATAAAAGCAAAGCTTTAAAATATTGCTAGTTTTGAAAAAACTTAAATGGCTTTTTGATCCATAAATGTAAAATACGAAATATTATACAAAATCAAACATTCATTTATTTTGCCACATTGAAACATCTTATATGTAGCTAATAATCTTACAATAGAACATCCAAAATGACTACACAATAGGCAACTTAAACACAACGTACGTACGACCGCAGGTCAAGCTACCCGAAACTGCCAAATATTCCCAATCAACCTTGAGTCTTAATGCTTAAAAGATAAAGTTGACAATCCAATAAAGAAATCTGACAGATTGCAGTAGCTTGACGTGTTGTCTTCTGTACATTTCTTTAAAACTAATAGTAAGTTATCGCGTTTAAATCCGATAATGTGCGTCAATCGACACAAACCTATTTTAACCTTCCGATTTCCGATATTAGGAACTTTTATATCTTTTTGAAACTTGATTTTTTTTATGTTGAGATTTTGTATGTTCTAATACAAAATTTCAACATAAAAAAATCAAGTTCAAGCACTAGAAGTAAACAAAATCCTTTTATCACTTTTTAATTTTATAAATCCAATCTAACTGGCAATTCAAGTAGCGAAGCATTTTCTTTCTGATGTCGTGTACCTATTTTCTAGCTCTACATTCTGGACATTGCATCGCTCTTCAACTGGCGGCTGATTATTTTCGTGCAACACTTTTGCATTATTTGGTAAAAACTTATCAACATCCTTGTGGGGTTTACCTAAAACAAAAGTATTCTAAGTTATAGGTATGTCACGCAGATTCGTTCTTAAAATATAAACGCCTAGCTAACTTAGTTCAAATACATCCTACCTATTTGAACTATGTTAGCTAGGCGTTTATTATTTTACTATTGATCCCTAAATCAACTGTCATGGCGTACTCGAATGAATAAACATGCAGTTATACGTCGGAAAGTTATGTAGTTGTCATATAACGCAGTCACATTGATAATAAATTAATAGAAATATGTGAAAACATTAATATTTTAAAAGCGCGTAAAAAATTTGTTAGAAACTTACCTCACATTAATCAGTAAACTTGATTGCGCAATGGTTGACAACTGATGAAATAGTTTTATCACCTCAAATAACAAAGAAAATATACAATATTAACTCTGCTGTCAAAAACACAGCCATATTATATTCACGTGATATGTTATAGAATTCGTTCAAATAAGCACACCTTTAAATGACAATAGCACAACTATTACATTGGATAAAAGTCATATTGTGAGCCATTACTTGACACGAAGTCGAATACACGCCGCTACAGTTGTCATTTACATGACATGCAGTCAAATCGGCGACGTAAATATGACTACTACGCGACTATACAGGACTATATATGACTATTACACGACACTCTTAGGTCCTTAAGTTGTATAAAATGGGCCCTAATGCCGTCGAGTAAACGTCCTTATGACGTTTATACGATTATATTAAATAACATTAAGTCGCCAACAAAACGTCTACTCGACGACTTAAATGTTAGTTGGGCGGCCACGTACTGGAAGACGCAGCGTAGGGAGGCCCCCAACAAGGTGGACCGATGACATGGTGAAGGTCGCGGGAAGCCGACGGATGCGGGCAGCACAAGACGGGTCGGCGTGGAAAACCTTGGGGGAGGCCTTTGTCCAGCAGTGGACATCTATAGGCTGAAGAAGAAGCCCAAATTGTTAACGGCTAAATTAGAACAATTAGATAATAGTTCATAATAGTTCGATATCTCGATATATCGTTGTGAAGGTTCAAGTTAACACTGTCAGTTAATATTGTACGAAAATCGTGAGTGGTAGGTACAGGAGCTCCCAACTATAAATAGATGCGTCGCATGGTCGCATCACGTACTTATACTTTTTATTGTCTTTGTATTTTATAAACAAAAAAAAAAAACTAAAGCAGCTTTGCCTACAGTCGTTGTCCGAATTTTAAAAATTCTGACAATAATCCCATATAAAAAAGAACGTCCCAAGTTGTCAGAATTAAAGAAAATGGGTCATTTCTAATGTTCTCATAAAAAATCCAATAAAAAATTATATTTCTTCCCAGAAAAACTTAGGTAATTCTGACTATATCAAAACAAAAAATAGCCAAATAAGATCAAGTTAGTTTACCGACTAAGTGACGAACAGTATCTATGTATTACGTTTTTATTTATTTAAATACTAAGGATATTACGCAAAAATATAATATGAATTTAAATTCTGTAAAGGCGCCTGAGATAGAAGAGAAAATTGTCCAGACTGTCGCAACTAGTGCTAACTCAGTTCACGATTTTATAATTATAGCATCTTCATCCTTCTCTATAAATAGCGACAAGATAGGCGAGCACATATCCCCGAACATGCAGGCAGGTCTGGAGGCGCCATCATGACAGCTTTCAAGCGTGTCTTCACTAATTAAATTGTAGAACAGACAGGAGTGATAACGAACAGATTATATTTACGTAAACAACATTAGCATAGTTATCAGATTTTCCGCCTACTACATAACAAATATGAGAGTGTCTTTTGTATTAGCTAATTGATGAATAAATTATGTAACTCCCCTGAAATTGTTGGCCCAGTAATATTTCTCACAGCAGCTGTGAAATTACGTGTAGATGACGGTACAGACTTTATCCACACATGGTATCAAGAACAACTTTTGTAAAATTAAAAATTAAATTAATAAAATTAATCAATTGAAATATGTATAAAATTCCTATCAATCTCTTCTGTAAAACCTCAACGTGATAACTTAGATGGAGTGATGATTGCTACTGACAACTCACTTCACCTTAGTTTTCACGGTGAAATTTTCACATAATAGATTGGCAGTGCACATTCTTGTGCCCACTCATATGTCGGCTGTGCTCATTCTTGTACATTATCATAAGTAGGCAAATATAATTGTAGTGCTCATTCTTGTACCAATCAATATGTAAATAGATTGGCAGTGCACATTCTTGTACCCAGTCATAGGTCAGCTGTACTCATTCTTGTACATTCTCATAAGTAGGTAAATACAATTGTGGTGCTCATTCTTGTACCAATCCATATGTAAATAGATTGACAGTGCACATTCTTGTGCCCACTCATAGGTCGGCTGTGCTCATTCTTGTACCTTCTCATAAGTAGGTAAATACAATTGTAAAGCTCATTCTTGTACCAATCCATATGTAAATAGATTGCAGTGCACATTCTTGTGCCCACTCATAGGTCGGCTGTGCTCATTCTTGTACATTCTCATAAGTAGGTAAATACAATTGTAGTGCTCATTCTTGTACCAATCCATATGTAAATAGATTGGCAGTGCACATTCTTGTGCCCACTCATAGATCAGCAGTACTCATTCTTAAACCAATTCATAAGTAAATAAATCGGCAGTGCTTATTCTTGTAACAATTCATAAGTAAATAGATTGGCGGTACTAATTCTTGTAACCACTCATAAGTAAATGTTGTTATGCATTATTGATATATGTTCATCGCAATAACTGATGATTTAAAAAAGGAATAAACCAGGACTTTGTAACAGTTCACAACAACATTCTATCATTTCTGACACGAGGAACAACACAATTTCACTGCAATTAATTCTCATTAGCATCCAATGCAGACGACCTGTCAGTAAGTTGTCACCTTGTTTGTAAATAGCACCGCTATATTGAGCACTACACAATATTGCAAAGAATCCGATATAATTATATGGGTAGTGATTAAAGTGTCGATGAAGTCAGTGACTCGTAGTAGCTGCACGTAGTAAACGCAACAGCTGTCAGTGAACCCCACATGAGCAGGATATTCCACTATTTGCTCACACAAAGCTCATCCCTTACTATATACTACACACTTGTTTACCCACAGATAATTACTAATCGCACTTTTTAATTGATAAATTGACGACGCTCCAGGTTTCGACCTCAGAAGTCTAATATCTAATATTTACAACAGAATTAGTTTTTTGTAAACATAGGCTTAATATTATTCTTGTTTTACCACGATAATTGCGGTATAAGATGTATTATTGATTCTATGTATAACGGATAGCCGGAAGATATATATTTATTTTTTTATCTTTTCAGTTTATCATCTTAAGTGTTATTCCGTATTCCAACGCAATAAAATTATACCTACGTTCAGTTTTTTTTAGGCATTCGTCCATATAAATAATGGAAACTGCGATTTACTTTTAGAAGTTTGTTATTTAAAATACCTATTAACAAGCTTTGACGTATCTATATAGGGCAAGAACATCGAAAGAATTGCAAATCGAATATTGTTTACTACTTCAACCGGTGACTTCGCCGGCGTATAGGGCTAATGAGGCCAATGGAACGTACTACCAAAATAAAAAGGATATATAAGTTAGGTTAAAACGGATGTCGATGAAATTTATCACGTAGACTGTGTGCGAAACATCGCCATCCGATCAGCTATTAGGCAAGACGTGAAAGGGTAACAGACAGAGATACAAAGTTTCCAATTTTTTATATGGTTTATGGTTATATGGTGTTTTTTGGTGCTAGTTTGTAGGTGACCCGTGCGAAGTATTCGCACTTCCATTTCGATATATCTCGATGTTCACGATAGAGAATCGTTAGGTCGAGGAGTAATTTGTATATTTTTCCGGTGTCCGCAACACATTTTTAGAAATTACTAGAGAGCTACAGAAAAGCTTTCATTAAAATGATGCCTCATTTATGTACGTGGGACACACAGAAAGTTTTGCGATAATAAAAAAATATTTTCTATAGGAACATGTATTTTTATTACATTTTTCCAAAGTATAGTACTCTCCACTAGCCTCTATACAAAGTTTCATGCGTCTGAACCAGTTTTCGAAACACTTTTTCCAGTCCGCCGCAGACACATCGTTAACAGCCTGCTCGAACGCTGACAGCGCATCATCCAGCGACGAAAATTGTATCCCTTTGAATTGATCTTTTAGTTTTGGGTATAAGAAGGTCACACGGTGCTGGTGCTAGGTCAGGGCTGTAAGGAGGGTGACCTAGGAGTTTGACCGGTGGTGTACTGTCCATTGTCGTGGTGATGCAGTAACCCGCGGAGCCCTGTATTTGGTCGCTTGTTGCTCACAACAGAGAAAAATTCTGACAAGCATATGGTAGTATACCATTCGGCGTTAACGCTGCTTTGGTTTCGTAAAGGAATTTACACCAAGTAGCCAATCAAACTGAAAAAGCTCGCGATCAAAATCTTACCTCCGCTTCTAGAGCGCTTAACTTTGGTAGGCATTGATTCGTTTTGAAAGATCCAAACCGTCGACTGGCGCTTCGTTTCTGGGTTGTATTAATAAATCCAACATTCAACACCTGTAACGATATCGTAAACACGCCGAGACAAGCCTGGTTCAAATTTGTCTATCATACCATGGCACCATTACCCGTGCCTACTTCTGAGCATTGGTGAGATTGTGTGGTACCCAGCGTGAAACTATTCTCCGCAGTTGCAGTTGGTCTTGAAGGCTTCCTGATACAATCTGCAGTTTATGCTGAATTTCTTGATATGTAATTAGTCTATTGTCTTAGATCAAACTTTTCACTGCTAGCACGTTTTCTTCTGTAACAGCCGTCATTTCTTCATAATCTTCATTCCCCAAAGTTAGTCGACCGCGCTTAAATTCATTATACCACCGATACACGGTTGCCTTAGAAGGGCCTTCACCCATAAATGCCACTTGAAGTCTATCGTACGATTCGTCTGATTTCAGTCGAAATTTGAAATCGTAAAAAAAATCATAACGCGAAAACCGTCTCGACGCAAATATAGTTTTCAAATAGGTATTTATGTAATAATTTTAAGTAGCTCGCAAAAAAGTGGAGGGAAGTTTTGAATTTGGAACGTACCTATTATTAGTTATAAATAATCATATTTTTTTCAAAAATTATAACTGGCCAGTTTCTCATACTTACATAAAAGCTCTTTGTCGCAATACTTTCTGAGTGACCTGGAAGGTACCTAATATTGTAAAGTAAGTATGACGGAATATGACGTACCGACAAAAAAGCCCTATTCCACACCAAGTTCCGTACTTAGAGTTTAGGTACTACGTACGAATTATAGAGTTCCTTTTTAAATATCGACTTGCTCACTATTCATGACGTACCCAGGTAATTCTACTATTAATAGTAGGTACCTAAATGGTTATTATTAACTGAATTAAAAAAGGAGGAGGTTCTCGATTCATTATTTCTTAAAGTTTGTTACCTCAGAACTCCGTCATATAAATAACGATTTGAAAAAATTGTTTTTGTTTGAGAATTCAAAAAAAACCTTACAATTTGACTAAGTTCTAATGAGAGGTTATTACCTCTCATTAGAGGTATTATTTTTAGGTAAGTGGTACTGTAGTAGTACCTAGGTTGTTTTCTTTTTAATGCAATGAATTTTTTTATGTCTCAACAACAACAGAGATCGCTTTGTAGGTATATGGATTGTACTAGCTTTCCGCCCGCGGCTTCGCCCGCGTGGAGGTCGGTTATATCGCGCTTTTTAGGTTTCCCTCGGGAACATCAAATTTTTCCGGGATAAAAGGTAGCCTATGTTCTTTCTCGGTGTCTAAAGATTGTCTGTGCCAAATTTCATCAAAATCGGTTGAGAGGTTTAAGCGGGAAAGCGTAACAGACAGACAGACAGACAGACAGACAGAGTTACTTTCGCATTTATAATATTAGTATGGATGTGATAAAGCCGAAATTGCTGGAAGTAAGTCTGTATTTCTGGATAAAACCCGTTTGTAAAAGAGGTTCTTCTCTGGAGTGGTAATCCATACTAATATTATAAATGCGAAAGTAACTCTGTCTGTCTGTCTGTCTGTCTGTCTATCTGTCTGTCTGTCTGTCTGTCTGTCTGTCTGTCTGTCTGTTACGCTTTCCCGCTTAAACCTCTCAACCGATTTTGATGAAGTTAGGCACAGACAATCTTTAGACCTTAAGAAAGGACATAGGGTACCTTTTATCCCGGAAAATTTGATATTCCCGAGGGAAATCTAAAAAGCGCGATATAACCGAATTCCACGCGAGCGAAGCCGCGTGCGGAAAGCTAGTAAATTAATAAAAATATCCTCCACATGCCGTCATTGTTTTACGTACCTACTTCCAAAATGATCTACGTCAACAGGGTCGGCATTTAATGTATGTGTGTCATGTACCTACCCATATAGAAATACCCTACCTTTATATATTGCAATTTATTTAACTGTTATTATCTACTACGAACTGACTATAAATACCTACTATTGGTACCTATTAGTAAACTCCAAGGTTCTCAAACTCCAAGGGCTTCAAATAGCAACCTGGGGTAGCAAGTGCAACTCGTTCTGCAAGGAACTCTAGTATCATCGCGGATGCCGGCGAAATCTTATTCTTCACATGAGATTTACAAAACGCTGACTGCAACAGATCAGCCATCCCAGTGGATATGCGATAACCAGTTAGTTTGTGTACCAAATATATTTATGAGGGCAAGAGTTAGGAAGTATAACATGAGGCCGACAGGACAACACTCTCTGTTGTCTATCTTGGGGAGATTAATAGTTTAGTGGGACTCTAGCTGGAACTTAGTACATAAACTACTTCAACATAGAAATTGACCGCAGAATAATTCAACATAGAATGATTCTGTAGGGTTCACACTAACAGTAACAATTAGGTACCTATTTTTATTTTTACATATCATTACGTTTTTGAATAGACACTTTTTCGAATTTGGAGAATATTGCTAAACACATATCCTGTCCCTTTCCAGAACCAAAACGTAAGGGACACCTGAAATACCTTGGGTACTCTCTAGCAGACAGACCCCACCACACTATATTTCATATTTTTAAGATTTATGTGTCAACGTAGCAGGTGTTATGAAGGAACCCAAGACGCTGAAAAACCAACTTGCAGCACCGTTTTCCCGCCATATGATGAGTAACAAACTGCAATCACACGCTACGCGAACGTAGAATCGTATCGAATCAACGTAGTGCCCCCCTCTGATCGTTGATTGTGATCATTATATGAGACCCATGCGCAGGATTGTTGTCTGACTGTCAGGGGCTATGCGGTGACGGGTGACCCGACGTTAGTTTATGAAAACATAAATTATGGAACATTTAAACACCTATTACCTACTTTGTAAAGCAACTATATCATATCGGGTCTTCCTCCTTCAGTTTAGAGCGCAACACAATGATACTGTTCATGAAAGCCCATCACAGTATTCTAATTCTGTATCAAACAAAAACAAGGCAGGGCTTGGGAGCATTACCATCAAACAACATGCACTTGGTCAATGACTTGAAGTCACCACTTTAGAGAGGTCATAAATGTTTTTATTGCGGAATCAGGGGTGAGTTGTGCGCGGGCGGGCGGAGCGCGGGGCGTGGCGGGTGCGCGCGCGCCGCCCATCGCCGTCTACGTATAATAAGCGCGCGCAACGCACGCGGCGACTCGCCAGCGCGACCACAGCGGCGCCGGTGCACGACGCGCGCAGTGCACTCCGCGACCTCCTCGCAGCTCGCACAACTTACCGCGGCAAGCGATCCCGGCGCCAACAACGACCACGCTGTTTCGTGACAAAACTCTACTACAACCTATAAACAACAATAGACAACGGACTATAGTACCTTACAAAGTAAGTGACCAGAATCACTGGGATTTTTTACTAAAGCGTGACAAACAATATGTTCAGTCCAAGTTGTTAAGTTAATTTCTGTTTTAACTATCAAATTTCCGGTTTTAGTTCAATTGTAGGTAAGTAACGACTGTTTGCTAAAGATAACTTACAAATCATTGCTTAGAACTCACATTACATTCTCGTCATCGCTTCGCGGCATCATTTAAGTGTATATTATTTTGGTGCATTAAAACATTATTATTTTTTTTAACTCAGCATATCATTATTTTAACTTGAAGATATACTACTTGGCTTGCTTCAGAAAATTAGGGTTCAAATTGTGTATCATAAAAGCAGAGTAAAAAGTACATTATTTAATCATTAATCTCCTTACTGCAAATTATAGCCTACCTATACTTATATTTAATACTTGTTCCAACTAACTTAATGCAAAACTTTTCCTGAAATTTTCCTCAGTCGTTTCCGTGATACGAAAACATTCAGTATGTTATCCGCATAGGTATGCCTAATTCCTTTCCACAGGATATACTTCAATTATTTCACAATTTATCACTTGTTTGAGTTCAGACTGTTTTACAAATTTATTGCTTTTTTTTTTTGTTAATATAAACTAGTGGTTGACCGCAATCCCACCTGACGGTAAGCAGTGATGCAATCGTTCATGGTAAAGTGCGTTACTTTATTAAGAGCATATTCACTCAAAAAAAAACTATGTGAATAGAAAGAAAGACGGCAGTTGAGCGAGGTGATGCAATTTTAAACCCAACAACACGACCAACGATGCTGCCCCAGAGGGAGATTGATCTGGAGACCCTCCACGACCAAACTCCCGACACAACAACATTTGACGCATCGTACCCGGCAAACATTGCAACACAACTGCTCAGACCCGTCCTCCGTACGGCTCCACCAGACATCATGCCGGAACATGTACACATCAAGTAGTACTGAGATATGTTGCCTCACTTACAGTAATTTTTAGAATAGTTTTACATTGGCAAAACCATAGTCATGTAAATGGCATTAAACCTATATATGTTAATAATGAACGAACACTGGCTTTATGTTGCAATGCTGCGAATTAATAAACATTCTACTTTTATTAGGAAAGATAATATAAGAATTTGTACCCAAAAATGTACCTGCTGCTGTGGATGCTATTCAATAAAATTTCTGGCTAAATTTATGTTACACTAAAAAAATCTGGTATCAATTTTCTCAATCACTCTCTAAAATCAGCCGCGTAATTCATTTTGTTTGACAATATTCTATTTCAGTGTCCATCAGCATAACTCGCCCCTAAAATTATAAGAACCAAAGTTAACTCTACTACCTAACCATTGAACCAATCACAATCAAATTTGACGTAGGTAGAGGTAGGTAGCCTGAGTAACCTTTACAAGGACAAAGCTACTTTTTATTGTGAATATTTATGACGAACTCCACGCGGACGAATTCTAGGAACACTGGGAACAAACACAAATTTGTTGTTCCGAGAACCAGGCTTAGGAAAATAGGTAACTAGATTGATAGTTTAGATGATAATATACAGGTTCAGCCATGTTTAACCATTAAGGCATGCAAAAATTTTTTTAAAACATTCAACTTAAAACTAGAAAATACAGTTTAAGAAAATAGTAGATGCTAATGTATTCATACTAATCCATACTAATATTATAAATACTAAAGTTACTCTAAATAAGTACGAAAGTCTGTCTGTCTGTCGTGTCGTGTCTGTTACGCTTTCCCGCTTAAATCTCTCAACCGATTATGATGAAATTTGGCACAGACAATCTTTAGACCCTGAGAAAGGACATAGGCTACCTTTTATCCCGGAAAAATTTGATGTTCCCGAGGGAAATCTAAAAAGCACTATATAACCGAACTCCATCCGGGCGAAGCCGCGGGCGGAAAGCTAGTATTATTATAAATGAGAAAGTGTGAGTGTCTGTTTGTTTGTCCGTCTATCACGACAAAACGGAGTAACGAATTGACTTGATTAAGTATAATTGAAGGGACTTATTTACTGGACATAGGTTCCTTTTCGTCTCTTTCTAAACCCCCACTTCCCTAAAATGGGGGGGGGGGGGGTGGAAGTTTGTATGGAGCATTCAGCATTTTTTTAAGGTAGAAGTTAAAAGTTGGTCATCGGACTATTTCTGACTAACAAAAAAATCACGCATATTTTTTTTTCTGCCGAGTAAAAAAAAAATTATGCGTGATTTTCTCAGTTCTCTTCTACGTTCTAAATTGTATTGTGTAACGAGAGTGAAGCCGCGGGCAAAAGCTAATACGTTTATAAAATAAACTTCCAAGCCATATTCAAAAACGTCGTTTCAAATTAAGTTATGAAGCGAAATTGGCGGAATTGTAATTGTGCATGATTTTTGAAAAGTATATTCTTATTGCTTCAAATTTTGTTATGATGAGCCACATGGACACTATATTTTTGTACGCCTACTGGCATAACACAGCGCGTTATTCTATGTAAGATCTGTAAATATTTACCTGTGTTAACAAATAAATGATTTGATTTGATTTGATTTGATTTTTTTGAAAATTATGCCAGAAAGCCTATGTACTATGTTTTTTTTTTTATGTATTATAAACTAGCGCTTGACCGAAATCCTGCCTGATGGCAAGCAGTGACGCAATCGTTGATGGTAAAGCGCAGTAGTAACAACATGTATGTATGTACTTACTTACTGTAAAAGGCCGTATTGAGGACAGAAAGACTTGGGATTGTGCTGCTCAGATAGATTTAGACCGTGAATGTTGATTTTTTATTTATATTCGCAAGAATTTTTTGTTCATTCATTTTCAAATTTTCTACTTTTATTTTTAACTTTTGCAAGATATCTATTGTTACATTGGTTAACAATAGCTTAAACATTATTTTAATTACATAAATTGAATAAAATATATTAAGTATTTTAATTTATGTACATAAAATGTCATCAAATGACACGATATTTGTAAAATATTAGGTACAGACGACAGTACATAAAGCTACTATATTCTAACAAATTTCTTTGTTAGATTTCCAACTTTCTCGTTAAAGTATGAAGTCTTAAAATTGATTGGGGTTTTTTGACAATTTCGAATAACTTGACCTGCTGTCGACCGTTCATAATTTTATTTTATTATTGAGATATTATTTGTTTTCTTTATATTTCTTCCTTAAATAATAATCTGGTAATTTGAGTACTTTACATGGCCTACCCAAATGTCTTTTCTGTGGCAGATATTGTTCGTCAATTGAACTGCCCAATTTTGTTCAAATGCGCACTCCACCCACTCAAAGTTTATGGTTCTTTTCTCAAATGACCATTTTACATGATCCTCTAAGTCTGGATTTTTTTTTTCAGATAAAAATAAAAATCGGGGTTTAATCTTGGACATTAAGGTGCGTATTCCAGAACGAAACTCAAGCATTGATCTCTACTTAAGCATTACTTAAAACAAGTTTCAACCAATCAAATGGCTTGAACCGAGACTTATGTAGGGCTTGAGTTTTGAGTGACGTTCTGTAATACGGACCTAAGACGTTCGTCGAATCGTTGAGCTCCTTAAGTTTTGAGTTGGGCTGCACGATTTCTGACAAATGTTTCCACAAAAAATAATCTGGGACATCGATTATACATGGTTTTCATCATTATGATCTGACCCATGTTACATCTGGACTTTAAAAGAGATGTAATCTTCAAGTTTGTTTCGGCCTTTCTTCTCGGAGTTGTCAGGTAGGAAAAGAAGAACTCATCTAGTTTTAAAAAATATGAATTACTTTTAAAAGTGTTTGTACTGGATTTGTACAAACGCTTAATCTCACAGAAAATAAAATATTTATTATTTATCAAGGGGACACACAAGATATCAGTCCTTTCCCGACGATTCAACACTTTAGATTCTAAAGTGTTCGTATCGTTGGGAAAGGACTCTATTATTCTAAAGTTTAGAATAATAGAGCTATCAATAGGTATAATAGGTACTTTAATACTTATCCCAAAGTAAAAAGAGTTCATTCACACGACGTATGTATTTAAATCCAAAACATACTTACATTTAATAAAACACACACACAAAATTTGATAAATAAAAATCATATTTATCTAACACTATTAGAATTTTTGCTAATAGCAAAAATTCTCTTTACATAGATAATAGTTTCTCTTATAGGTACTTACTATTGTAATAAACAACGGCTATTTAAAGAAAAACTCGATAGCATATCGTATTTATAAAACACAATAAACATCATTTACTTAATTTTTATTTTAATTTCACAGCTACCTACTTATTTAATTAATCCGAACTAAAGTTAGACACACGCGATGCGGATTCTACTAAAATGTTATCTCAGTATAAAGATAAGTCAGAAACGTACAATTTTAATTACATGCTTCAACATCTCGCCTCGCAAGTCGTAATATAGTTACAATTAGAAACCATTCGCGATAGGAATTCTAAGAAGTGGACAAATCCAGCCAGTTTCACGTTTACCGCCAGGGTTTTTACTGTAGCCCGTCGCACACGCCTGCCGCTCAGACACATAACTCAGTTTTTATGACTTATCCCTTAAGGAGTATAGAAATTTGTAAAATATTTAAAAAGAAACGTACGATTGATCGATTACGCAGTTCAATACCAAGATCAAATTCATACAAACAAAAATGGCTACTGACAAACGTATTGTTGTATGGAAGTGTATTTGCTTCGACCATAGGTGTTTGAACTTTACCAGGTCAACGTTTAAATTGAGGTCGAAAGCGGTCACTACGGACCTTGTAAATGTATACACACACTACACGCTACGCCACCCTATTTGATTTTTGCGTGACACTGCGATCTTGCAGTTGGAGCATAGCAGGTACGGACACGCATTGTAATTGCTTTGTAATCATCGGTCACTTATACATGATCGATGTTTTTAATGAAACGTGATTACATGACTGAGAACGCCAGGCGCCCAGGCCACAGCCCCCCACCGATGCGCCGTTGTGTTGTAAACATTCTGAAAATACGACCTGCTTTAGTGGAACTCGAAAGATCAGTAAAGGTAATTTGCATACTATGGATAGTGGAAATAAGTAGTAGTTTACTGCAATCCACTAATTAAATATAAGCGATCATAAATACTGAACATACCTTGGTACCTACTTATTTAGCAAAGTATTATAATTAGTCCACTTATATGCTTGCAAATGCATAAGATACTCCATTCTATACATAACTATACTAACCATAGCCTGTATCTTTAGTTTAAAATATATATAGTAATACTAGCTTTCCGCCCGCGGCTTCGCCCGCGTGGAGTTCGGTTATATCGCGCTTTTTAGATTTCCCTCGGGAATATCAATTTTTTCCGGGATAAAAGGAAGCCTATGTCCTTTCTCAGGGTCTAAAGATTGTCGGGGCCAAATTTCACAAAATCGGTTGAGAGGTTTAAGCGGGAAAGCGTAACAGACAAACAGACAGACAGAGTTACTTTCGCATTTATAATATTAGTTTGGATATAGTATGTTATTAAACGTCAATGGAAAGGTGTCCGGTGCGGTGTAAAGCCAGTGACCGACTCGACTTAGCAATTGGGCAAGCCGACAATACACTTGACCCCGCAAACTCTTAAATTATCTTTTGTTACCTATCGTCTGAGGCGTCTATCGTGTCTCGTGTGTCGTTGCTAAGAGAGCGACACGCTGCACTGCAGGGTTATTGCGTAACACACTATCAGTAGCAATGGGTTTCATTTTGACAGTTGAACAACATTCATTGCGTTATTTACATTGTTGAACAGACATTTTTAGAACATATGGAGCAATGGATTAGCAATTGACTTCTAATTCATATCTAATAATAAGTAGTGAATGTGTCAATCAATAAGGGTGCTGGTTAAGTTGTGATGTGAAAAGTATTAATCTTTTATAATTATTGCTTTAATTTAAATATGTATAGTTAAATAGTCATTAAACATTACATAATTTTAAGCAGCGTTTATAATAAACTCCTCGATGAGTAGGTACACGCTTCTGGTCTTTACCTGGTGAAAAGAAACAGTTTCTGTGAACGTGGCTTTACATTTGTTGTGTTTATGTCATTGATATAATATTAAACAGATATGATATGCTCTAACAAATTAACCAAAATAAATATGCCGATCGGAGCAGCTGCACACACATGCATTTTTTTTATTCTGCGTACATTTCACACGTTGGCAGAGTGTGAATGAGATGAGGCGCTATTGTAGTGTTATATAGTGTTTGTCGTTTGCGCTTAAATAGAATCGACGAAAACTAAAGCGACTTGCTGGACTTACCTCCTTTTGTACGCTTCATTTTCAGTGCGCTAGTGACGTATCTACCTTAGTTTAATATTATATCATTGGTTTATGTAATTTCGGTCATGCGATTTCATGCCCTCGTAATTAACATCCAATAAATACATTCCTAGAATAAAATAAACAGGGTAATAAAATTTCAAAATAATAATTGCAGTAGCAATATTGATATCTTAATTAATACATAGTATTTAGCTAATCATTTCTTAATAATGCCTAATCCTAGTTTTTTTTTTTACCCATGTAACATAATCCACATTATTTTCGAAAAATCTTTGTCGTATCTATATTTTTTGATAGCATTTCACCGCGATTTCGACCTTATCCATGTTACGTAATTTTGCACTAAACGAAACCTACACTAGGTTTCGTTTTCGTACCACAGAAAAGTTTAAAAGGTACAATAAAAGAAAGTAAGTATGCACTTAGGTATTGGTTATTGTATGTCCTTAGTAAATACTAAGGACATACAATAGATATACAAGCTAGGTAAAAGGCTAAAATTAAAAATATGCTCAGAATAAATACCTACTGCACAGTGCGTGCGTCTGTAGATTATGAGATCTACTGCATAACGGCATAACTTAACACTGGTTTCGCTACCTAGAGTGGCCGTGAATTTAATTTAAAAAGGATGCATTCACTATACCTAATGATATGCTCCAATTAGTTAAATGTGACGATGCAAATAAACATGCACCGTTTGATGATGATCTATTAACCAATAGGTACACATAACACGCCTTTATCAAACTCCAGCCTTCTTGCCAAAATACCCCACCTTATTACTTACTTTACTCAGTCTAAAAGCATGAATAGTTTGATTAAATAAATTCTGCCTTTTGTTGGACTAAAATGTATATTGAAACAGAAAACAAATCTATGAGCTTGAATCTGTGGCGTGATAAAATACTAAGACGGAGCTTAAATGTCCCGCAGACTCAATATATTGAGTATAACTCATTAAAATTAACGACTTCATTTAAGTATCGCCTCATTATACCACGGAAAATATAAATTATATCGCTTAGTTTGCTAATCCAATCAATTTTATACATGAACTTACCTAGTCTAGTAGGTAGTAAATTAGTAATAATTAGTTCGCAACCTTTGTAACTAAACGATAAAGTAGCATCATGCGCTATTTCTAATACCCGATAATGATCTCAGCTATAAGAAAACTTTAGTTAATAGATTTGAGTTCTAAAATGAGGGAATCAATACTGCAAGCATATGGTGCGTAAGCAAAAATAGTCAGAGAAAAACATTAAAGCAGGAGCAAGGCTACAGATACAATCAGAGATTCACGTAATTATTCAATCTAGTGCTCGAGCACGAGGCTCATCGTGCTCACAGCGACGACACGCTAGCCGTGCGGGCGCGCGGTGCACGCGCCCTACAAGTGACCGATCAGCCGCTGACTATTGTATTTTAAACAACACTACCATGTCTTTATATTGACTACTCCTCGATCACAAATTGAAAGAAGCTTATGTATAGTTAAAGAAGACGAGATTTCCCCTTTCTTGTTTTGATGCAGCGTTATTAGACATCCAGCTTTATCTCAAATTACCACATTCAAATTATGTAAACTAGTAAATGCAATTACTTAATTAGTATTTGCTTTAAGCTTCTGTGGGCATTAAGCTTGTGAAAGTTATAATAAAATTAACTCAAGCGCGCTACCAATCTACATTGCCACAAACATATGGAGAGCGATCGAGTGCAGACGAACGTAGTCGAGTGCGCGTCTCCTGTGTGCGAGTAGCTTGACTACATGCCCTACATGTGTATGTAGATTAGTTAAGTGGTTGCACTGCGTCTACTAATACCTACTAGGTAGGTGGCACGCCGTGCTTAACTCTCAGGTTGCCAGCACGGTAGTACAAGCCTTTAACTGTCTATAAATAGAACTTGTCCTCAATGCGTTGTACGTAGAAACATTTATCACACTACGATGAGGATAAGACAACTACACGACGTCATGTGGCAGTTGGCACCCACCCTGGCATACTCTCGGAACGGCAATTTACAAAAGGAAGTCGTTGATTTGCATTTTTATGAACGGGGAAGGTGAAGTGAAATCATCATCATTACTGACTCAGCTTTATTCCAATGCTAAATCCTACTCCTACAAATATTATAAACGTGATAGTTTGTATGTAGGTATGAATGTATGTTTATTACTCTTTCACGCAAATACTCCTAAAGGGATTTGAATGTAATTTGGCACACAGTTGGCTTATACACAGGATTAACATAACAACTTATGCGGATGAAACCGTGGGGCGCAGCTAATGCAGAATATTTGTGATACGAATAATATTTGAATGGCTAATAAATATTATGTATGTTACCAACATTTTATGACAAACAACTGTGATCATTGTCTATTTGAGTCCGTTGCAATATTTGTATCTTCACGGGGTCAAATCAAATTAGCTAGCGCAACTCTGCAGGCGTGGTTGATATGGATAAATAAGATAAAACGAATAAAATATAATTGATTTTATTGAGGCCAGCGACTGCAGGAAGTGAAGCTAGTTCAAGTATGTGATAAAAAATGGTTTTATCTTGTTTAGATATTGGTACCCGTCAAGCATGTGTAGTCTACAAAAAAGTAGAGTTTCCTAAAGTCATACTTCAAGTACCTACATAACTGCAATCTTCAACATCTGTAGTCGCTAAACATATTAAGTATTTTTTGTTTTCTTTTTATCATATTTAGATATCGATACCAGTCACGCCTGCGGGTTATGCTAGCTTATTTAATTTAACCCTGTAAAAACAATAAAATCACATCACATGCTCTAACTTTTATGTATAGGTACTTCTGCTTGTGCATGGTTCATGTTTTTTGAGAGAATTATGTTAACGTTTCTTCTATAATGTCTGTGCAGTCATAATTGTAATTCATTCATAAGTTGCGATAACCTGAATTATAAATTTAAGTATATCTACATAAAAGAAATACTAGATATTTGTGTAAATAACGTGGTCCAAGGAGAATATATGTAGGTACATAGGTACAGAAGTCCAACGGTAAAAAAGATAATATCGATCATTTATAATATTTAGTTGCTTCATTAATAAACATCGTGAATTTAATTAATGTATATCAGTAACACTTGAACTTAGCTGCGCGCCTACACAAGTCTACGCAGGAACACTTATTAATTTCGAGTAACATTTGCGATATCGCACCTTCGATCTATTATTTCCTAATGTGAATTGATAAATGTGCATTTTACCGCAGAGTCAGTCAATACCTAATGCACTTAGGAAATGAAAAGTCCTTTGAGGGATGCGTATCTGGTATCAAATGGGCGGTGCCGGTGTCAGATTACACGTTTGCCCCAAAATGTATAAAAGCAGAAAGCCTCCTCGAGTTACTCACATTGACTGTTCGTTTCTAGCAGCAAGGCATTGTAAAATTCAAATAATATGTGATTTTTTTTATTTTCCAGATTAGTAAATATGCTAGTAAACAAGGCAGTTCAGTTAGCCGTGTTGGCAGCAGCCATGCTACTCGAGAGTAGAACAGATGCGGCTACATCTCCTTCGGTCCGATTTTGTGGCCGACAGCTGAGTGAGATCATGAGCAGGGTCTGCCACGCTTACAACAGTCCTTGGGACACACCTACAGGTAATATCTACATTTTTTATTTTTTTATTCAATTATTTGAAGTTAAATGGCCAATGATAAAACATACTTTAGATATATCAACTATTTATAAACATGACAAATTATAGTATTCGACTTAAACCATTGTATTATAGGTACTTATTACAATATTTGCAATAAAAACGTTTATAGGGAATAGAGTTAAACCGAATTAAATCATCCTGACAGAAATTTCGAAAGAATGTACTAAACCTAAATCTGAATTTAAATATCTATCCATTTGCTAAGAATTTACATAAGGAGTACCGCAAGGAAGTGTCCTTGGGCCATTATAATTTCTAGCTAAGTACTATAGTGACCAAGCTTGCCGAATTCAGCACACCATGGAACCTTTACCAGATAATAAGGCAACTACATTCCTCGCTATAATAGTAATACTAATTTTATAATGTATATATTTATTTTGTTATAAGTGCATGTATGTGTGTGTAAACTAAACCAGAACTATAATGACCTTATGCACACAGCTTAAGATTTGTATCCGGAACGTAACAGATATTATCGTTAGCGCTAACAACAATATTCAATAACAAATCATGAAAGGTCAATCTATAAATCAATCAGTAACATAAAAAATTATAACAAGCCAAGTTTCAAGTACAACTTGGAACACTTGCCAAATAATATATGTAATTAGATATAATAGAAGCGTCACAGAAATCTAATCAAATGTTATTCTAATTTTTTTTTAAGACGGTTATTTAAATACATTTTGTTTTTTATTTTTAATATAGTTATAAAAGTATCTTAGGTAATAAGTGATGGTGCGTTCTGCATTAATTTAACGTCAAATCAAAACAAATATAATAATTATTATAAAAATTTAAGACAAACATTTTTGATTAACTTGTTTGCGTTTTTTATCAGTTTGAACACGGGGTTAACCGATGTAATCAGTTTAAAACACATGTAACTCGTTGAGCGTAGCTCGTGGGAAAAAATGCTTTTGGTGATAAGTACCTACTAAGTAATTTCTAAAATACCCTGCAAATCTTAATAGGTAAGCAATCGTTTAGAAGCGACTAGCGAATAACTGATACGAAAAGGAAAGTAACAAAAGAATACGTAGGTACGTTTATTTTAATGGGCCCCTGCAACACCCTACGAAAATATCACAGTGCACCGCGCTCCGTCGCGTAGCCATATTATAATACGGCTGGCGCGGGCCATGCGCTTATTATATTTTCTACTAGCGACCCGCCCCGGCTTCGCACGGGTGCAATGGTGATACTAAATACACTACAGATAAACTTTGAACGTTGTTTAAAAACATAGCGGCCTGCTGCTGCTTTCGTCCCGTTCCAGCCGGCCGGTTCCGCCGTAAACGCGACGCCCCGCAATTTTTAAATTCGTAATATCATTGAAAATATTCAGTAAATGGGATGTAGATCTATATTAAATCAACATTGTATTTAAGGTATTCGATAAGGATCAATGCGGTATTGGTTAAAATCGCTTCGAAAATTAGCCGGTATTTGTCGTAAAAAGTAAATGACAAAAAATGTTATTGTGGGATATCCATAAGAGATAGACATATGCCATCGCGGACTTTTAGTAGACCTTTTCAATGTGTAAGTACAACATTCAGCACATAATTTTCATAAACCTCGTAGGGTCCAGCCTGCGTTTCACTGCAAATGCGGAAAACTTGTAATTAGTTACATCACAATAGAAACCTCAAAAATAATAGTATTTCTCCACAATTTAATGGATGTTATTATACTCATCACTCTATCTATTAAAAAAACAGCGGACCCCAGACCCCAAAGCTGAAAAGCTACGGAAGCG
Source organism: Sesamia nonagrioides (assembly GCA_017933935.1). Classification (NCBI taxonomy): domain Eukaryota; kingdom Metazoa; phylum Arthropoda; class Insecta; order Lepidoptera; family Noctuidae; genus Sesamia; species Sesamia nonagrioides. The sequence goes on from JADWQK010001055.1 coordinate 44,891, forward strand.
ACTGGGGTTAACGCTGAGATAATGATGATGATCTATTAAAAAAACGGCATCAAAATCCGTTGCATATTTTTAAAAATTCAATCATACAAAGGGACATAGAGAAAGAGAAAGTGACTTTGTTTTATAATAGGTCTGTACCACATATACAACCTATTAACTTTCGATAGTAAATGAAAGTTTTTATGGAACATAGTCTTGAAACTTCTGTTTTTAAGTAAAAGTAAATTGAATTATCGTTTTTTGGAAGCTCATTGCCAACGTGAAATCCCATCGGACACACAACTTGTAAAATGAGAATTTTCCTGGATTGGTAATACTTAATTGTTATTGAGTTTAGATGTTACTATTTATAGGTAAAGCATATGATACATAACACAGAAAAATTATTCAATACCAACTTGTTTGAACATTATATTGGTAATTGTAATATTGGTCAGTATATTGTACCATAACAGGAAAATGAATTGTCAACATTGTTCATTCTTCAACGGGCGGTTACTAAGTATTATTAGAGTATATTATGTAGAGTAGCCAGGTATGACTCATTACCTGTATTGCAGCTAAGACTTCCAAATCCATTCATTGATTTTTATATCAATTGCTTCCCGCCATGATCTATAGTAAACTTCACATATCTTCCGATCAACACAACGCCATATTTTCGAAAGCAGCTGTACCATAAACCCTCACCATAGCGTACCCAGTTGGGCAGGTATATGCCAACCCCTTCTGTTACAAAATGTTACCCTGCGAGGAGAGTCTGTGTTACCATCCAGTACCAGTAGCCTTATATCCAACGATTCCTTTAGTTAGGTACTTCCAGCTAAGGTCTAATCTTTAATACATAGATACTAATTTCCAGTAGTGGAACAACCTGGCTCTGTGGTGAGAAGAAGACGACAGGTGGGGAATGGTATCGCTGATGAATGCTGCAACCATGGTTGTACGTGGGAACAGCTTAGTGAATACTGCTCTGTCAGTGCAAAGTAAGTTTCTGTTATTATTTCTTTTAATCGGATGAAACACCAATTTCCCCGATAATTTTTTGCATGTGCTTTATTACGTTCTGTTTGCCTTTTTCATATAATATTTTTAAGGTAATTTTTAAGAATGATTAGAAGTCAGGCTAGAAAATAGCAGCAATACAAATGAAAAAAAAAAGAAAAACTATTCCGGTACAATATTTATTTCTTATTTTCAATCTGACCCTTCTCAACTATGGGTTGAGCGACATTAACTTGGCATTTTATAATCAATAGTTCAGAATCACCGCTGGAAGACTTGGAGACCCACAACATAGCAGACAGATCAGCGGAGCAGACGGCGTCAGAGTCCAAGGATGCAGCGAGTCCAGCGGCGGCGCCAGCGGCGGTAGGCAGCGCGGGGTATGCGGGACGCGCGGCGGGCGGGGCGCGGGGCCACGCGCGGAGCCGCGGGTACGGCCGCGCACGAGCAAGGGGCCGCCGTTGTTGGTGCCGGCGTAAGCGGCGCTCGGGCCGACGGCGATCCTCCCTCATGGGTAACATGGTGTGTCTGTCCTTCGCCGCCGACATATTCTCTTAATTACAATTATGAGATAAATGCCGAATCAATATGTTTAAACTGGACATTTTTATGAGTTGATATTATAATATTGGAAATCTTCTTTAATTTATAATTTTAAAAATTAATTGTAATGTACGGATATTTTTTTTTTTAATATGATTTATCCAGTCTTACGATGATATTTTTGGTGGTTAAAGGTCTAAGGTCATTCTTTAAAAAAAACATTTGAACATCTTGCCAAAGGTCACCATACTAGAAAAATATAAAATCATTGTTCCGTAACAAAGGAAAACAAAGAACAGAGAGAATACGAAGGCAGCGAGTAACTAACCCTCATATTAACGCTTCTAGCATGTTCACTAATCGATCAGTAACTAACATTTTAATGGATCTCTAACTCATCATTGTTATGGACGGTTACAGCAGCCTAATGGAATGATCTGGCTTGCTACTTTGTAATGAACGTAATGTAACTGAGAATGTCACTAGACTTGCAAGTATGTAACCTATAGGATGTTAAAATTAAGTGCATGTCATTAAATATAGAGTGTATTATATGGTTTATGTTTAGAAATTAATTAGTCTGACCTTTCCCCGTCTGAAGTTGCTGTTTATGTCTCTTATTACTAGATAATGCTTACGACCTGTAGTCTGTCGTAGACAGGAACTAAAGTCGCATTGAGGACGTATACAATGTTTATAACACTAAAAATGCTTATAACACTAAATAAGCTTATTGGCCTTATAAACACAGATTCCGTGGACTAACAGAGTCGGTCTGTAAAGTTGTCTATTTATATCTAGTTATTAACGCCGAGTTGGGTCACTGGCGCTTAATTTGAGCAATTAATTAAATACTAGTGGTGTATTATTTGGGTTAGGTACTACTACTGGGTATTTCTGTAATTTTTATATTCTATTACATTTAATAGGTATGATTTATAGTCACCTACGATTAGATACAATAAAGTGTATCTTTGTAATTTTAATCAAGTTTACCTAAGTATAGTTATTTTTAAATATAAGTATGGTAGTATCCGATAACCGGTGTAGTTTATATCAGATCTCTAAAACACGGGGTGGAGAAGCCTACTTGTAACTTAGGTACTCACTAAACTGCATTAGTGATTTATTTTCCACATATGTCAACAGATATACCTATTTCTGGAAAAAATAAACTAATTGGTCATCCTGGAAACAAAGATTTTAATAGACTTCAGAATCACTATGAGTAACCTCCTCCTTTTTGAAGTCGGTTATTTTCTTTTTTTTTAACCTTCTGAGCTGTTTATGGACTATTCCATGTTCCGCACAGTTTTTGAGAGAATTGTAAAGGTATACATGCTTATGTTAATTTATGTTGTTTCAGGACCTCGTAAAAAATGTAGCACGCGCTGCTCCCGTGGTGGGCACCGTGTCACCGCTAATCACGTGGGGCCGGACACTCAACACTGACCTCTCGACGTCCAGCCGGGACCAGTACGCGTTCGTCGTGTACGCCTAATAAAACCCCTGGTTCTTAGCAACCGTTGACAACGCCTGCGACCATCATACTCCCTATCCATTCGGACGAAACGGAGGTCATATCGTACGTAAAAGATAGGACGATGTTGTAAGGTACAATGTTTTAGTGTTCATTATTATTTAGCGATTCATATGATAAGTATTCTTTCCTATTGCAATCATTTGCACTGTCATTTAGATTAGGGACGACTATTTATATTCATAATCAAGTTTTTAGTTTCTCATTTTAGGAATAATACTTTAATATAATCTGAGAAGTAGATCATAAAGTATTCTTCTATTTGGTTGGTATGGATTTTAGAAGTCTATGTAAATCTTTTTGTAATGTTTATCCAAGCATTTTGTATTATATTGCCATAACCAATAAAATAGTAGGTAGGTAAGAAGCTTGAACTGCATATACCTATGTTTATTGTGCTGTATTGCAAGCCTGTTGTAATATGCCAATTTTCCATTCTTTTTGTTCAAATATCATCTTAGTTATTTAAGTAAAGTTATTATTATATTATAAAACTTAGCTCTCTAGACTTTTTAATTAATATTCTTACACAGCGTACAAATAGAAAGGAAAATTGTCCATTCTTAAATTATTTTTATTTACAATTGCAATAAAATTATCATTTGCCATAATAGACTCCCAATTAATAATTTATTAACGTCTAAGATATGTACCTTCATGCTACCATAAATAAATCTCCTACCATATAAGAATTAACGATCTCTAAAACATCTGTGATAACTCCAACTGATAAAAATAAATCATTAATTTATGAATTTTAGTTATTTCAGCATGTTGAATGTATCTCCTTGTGTTAGAAAATGTATGTATTTAGATATTAAGTAGTTCTAAGTTCAGAGTGGACACGTGTATATTGGCAGGCAGATCTGCCCCCTAAGGCTCAGCGCAGACAGAACGGAAGGAGAAAATAAATGCTTGCTTTCGGATTCCCGCGCATCTTCGAGTAAGCGCGAGCATTTTTTGTCAGGTTTCAAGCATTTACGCACTTTACTGTGTAATAATTTTAAAGTTTATTTTTCAAGTGCGTCAAGAAAATCCTCTCCACTGCGCTCCGTTCTGTCTGCGCTGAGCCTAATCGGCGAACACATTTTTGTCAAATGATTGCGACTAGTTGGAATCGTTTGGACCGAACGGACCAATGGGCAGTCCGAATGATCCCAGCTGATGCCAACTAGTAGCAATCATTAGAAAAAGATGTGTTAGCCGATTACGGGGCTGTTTCCGACTGCAAAATTATGATGGAGCAGTCCTCGAACAAGTTTGCTGTAAGCTTGAACATGCTTCTACTGTGACTGAACTGACTGACTAGGTGGATGCTGTATTAAATTTGTCATTTATTTCTAAAATGATTGTTTCATTTCAACAAATTTATTAGTTTATTTATCACAATCTTGTGTTACACGGTACACCCACTTACAAAAATATTAATCCTAATTAAAACTATTTACAAACAGCTGCGAAGCGTATTTAAAAAAGTATTTACCTAAGCTTAAATGCATACCATAGAGATACATAGCATAGAGTATCTAAAACTTTATTCAAATCCAGCTTAAGGAAAGCATCCCTCTGCGTAAATATAATCTAGCACTCAAACACCTTTTTAGGTATGCAGATTGATAAAAAAAAACGAATAAATGCCGTAAAATAAATAAGTATATTTGAATTCTAACAAGAGATAAGACGGACAAACTCGTCTTTGAACTGTGGCCAAACAAACTCATCTTTATGAAGTAGACCTAGTAGAATGTAGATGATCGCAACAATGGATGTAGCGCTATAAGACTGATAGGTACTAGTCACAATTTCTTTTATATCAAGAAATATTTAATATTTATTATAATCTCCAATATTTTTGTTCTATAAGCAAAACTTACGCAAAATTTTTCCAAAATTCACATTAAAAGCACTAGGTACTAACATACAATGTGAAAAAAATATTATAAAAGCACTCGGCTACCCTAATCATAGGCTTATGCATTTATAATAATTTATTTCGAGTTTAGTTAAATTGAAAATGTAATTATGTTAACCATTACATTATCGAAGGCTCGAAGGCCCGAAGGCTCGAATTTCATGAAAATTACGTAAACGAATAAGGACTGATTTTTCCATCGCAAGATGATAACTTTTATTCGAGAAATAATATACTTAGCATATCTTTCCACAAAAAGATAAATAAAGGACACTGTAGCATTCGAGAGCGAGGATAAAAATAGCAAAATTATCTTTAGGGTTGTTTTTTTTTTAGTTAGAAAAAAGAAAATTTTATTTTTGAAAAAGGGACCTAAAAGCGGCGACCTCTTCGGTAAAATACGCCGCGCTTTCTCTCTCTCTCTAATTTTTTATCTTTATTTTTTTTTAAATGCACATTCTATTTTATTCTAAAAAAAGAGTAATTTATGTGTTGTCAGTTGTTTCTTTTTTATTTTCTCGCAATCGTAGTGATAAGTACCTAGAATGTAAAAGCTAAAAACCCATTGTAACTTTTTTTTTTATAAATTATAAACTAGCGCTTGACCGTAATCCCGCCTAATGGCAAGCAGTGATGCAATCGTTGATGGTAAAGCGCACTAGTCTAATAAGAGCCTATTCACTCCAGCCTTGAAGATACTTATAATTGTAGTCCGATAGAAATATCATCGCTGATAAATTGTTCCAGTCCCTCGATGTACGCGGTATAAAAGAGGATGCGAAACGCTTCGTCCTGATCGTAATGGTGTTAACAACGTAAGAGTGGCAACTCGCCGTACGACGTGCCGTCCGATGGTGGAACGGAGATGGGGGAATTAAATCATGCAATTCCCTCACACACTCACCAAAATGTACCCTATAGAACACCGAAAGGCTAGCCAGCCTTTCGGCACAGGCTTAGAGTCCACTAGCTACTCTACGCCTGTGCTCTAGGGTTTGGAGACCGTTTCCAGTTAAATCAGGGTCGCCAATCAGCTTCTTTGCACGCCTCTCCACTGAATCCAAAGTGGCCAGGTGACACTTTGCAGCACCAGCCCAAATATGGCTGCAGTACTCCACACACGAACGGACCTGTGCTTTGTACATCATTAGAAGCTGCCCTGGTGAGAAGTACCGCCGGACCTTTGCGATATCACCAAATTTCTTGTCAGCCACCTTGGCCTTGGACCCAATGAACCGCCGGAAGTTTAGGTTCGAGGAAATCTCAACTCCCAATAGCTGAAGGCGTTTGGTACACTCCAAGGATATATTCCGAAAAGTAGGAGCCAAGGTGAACGGGCTCCTTTTGGCGGTGAAAAGACACGCCTCTGTTTTGGCGGCATTGAATGCTACAAGATTGGCATTGCCCCATTCAGAGACTGCCTGTAGTGCAACACTCGTTCGCTCTACCATGGCCTCTCTTTCGGACCGGATTGATTCCGTACTAGCCCGAGGATCCAAGGATACATTCCGAAAAGTAGGAGCCAAGGTGAACATGCTCCTTTTGGCCGTTCTACTCCCGAGCTATTTGCTGCCGCTAATATAATGCCTAATGGGTCAGAACAATCTACCATTACACAAATCTTCTTATAAAATAAAATCAGTTGTCATTTGTTGCTTTTAAATTTTAATCTTATTCCTCAAAATAAAGTTATCACATGACTGAAAAATCTGCCCAAAAAAAAACAGTCCTATACATATGTTTCATCGACAATGACTGGCGGAAGATAAAAGTGCATATCAAATAGAATACAAAGCATTAGACATTTTACAAAATATATATAACAAGACAATAACAAAATATCTGTAACAACACACAGACAATAGTGGTATAAATTAAATCTTTTATAATATTTACATCACTTCACTTGGTAGTAAAAATATACTCAATTAAATACTTAAACCAAATGCGGTATGTTTCTTTATTTACAGAATCAGATTCCTTAGTTTTTTTTTCTATATCCTTATTAAAAGCAGAATAATATTTTGTAAATATCACATACTTTGTGAATAATATAACTAAAAGGAAAGATCCTAGTCATAGTGGACCCGTTTCATTGTCATTTTGATTAGAGTCTGTGTTGTTAACATTTTGGGAACTAATATCTCTTATTGGTAATAATTGAAACCTTAAGCTGTTACCCTTGATCCTCTTTTGCACTATTTTACTCATATTCTTCATTTCCTTTTCTATCACCTGGTATATTCTTTCCTGAAAATTTTAAAATGTTTATTATGAATAAATGAATTTTAATTAATGAAATGTAGCTAATACATACAAATATACATTACACAATACTAAGAATTTCTCCTGTATTATGTGTGCATCCCAGTTCCAAAAAATTTAAAGTCACATACACAAGCCAACAGCCAGACCCCAGAACAATTACTTATAGGCCATACAAATATTATTACACATTTTTCTATAAGGAAAATATCGAAGTTTAGCCAAAATCAGCAGTTAGACTGGTAAAGCGGACCCCAGACTCCAAAGCTGAAAAGCTACGGATGCGACTGGGATTAACGCTGAGATGATGATTATTTTTCTGTAAGGAAACCAAACCTACAACATGCAGCACAGCAGTCCCTTGGTAGACAGAAATTACAATTCATCATTCATTCTCATTATCGGTCATTTATCATTTATCGGTCATAGGTCATTCTCATACCTCTACAATCTTTATCATACTAATTTTGCTTTGCTTATATTCATACATCTAACTGGACTTACAGTCACACCAGTTGCAAACAACACCTGATCTACCCAAGCATCACCAATAAGACCCTATACTACTACTTATAGGGCATCCTCTCCTGGCTTTCCTCCCACATATCTGCCATCCACCTAATACCGACTGGCTTGTAATTCCCTACTACAAGCCACACAAGGATCTTCTGTTCACCAGTCATATTTGCAAAAAAATACGAAATATGTATTTAACTACATAAATTTCAAATTTCAAATCTCATGTTAGTCACTTCTTGCCAGCCAACTAGCTGTACCTAAGATATAGATATAACTCCCAATTCATTTTGAATGTTTAATAAAGTAGTCATTGAAATAACTTACAAATTTGTTAGCAGCATCAGCATCATCTCCAGTAATAACAACTTTAACCTCATAATGTTTTTCTACCAGTTTCATCATTTTCTTCACTCCAGTCATCAAGTCATGATCTCCTATCCTTGAGGAAAGTGTTATCAGTTTTTCACCTTTTATTACATTATTTTGTCGGGCTGCCTGTTTCTCCTTTCTTTTTAAAAGTTCTTCTGAAAGGTATTCTGCATTTGTCATCAACCTAAAGTAATAATATTCAATAATTACTGTAATGATTGTTTGTTTCTCAAGCTCCATGCTAGAAGGCATTGTTAGGCTTGCCTTAGCAGTTTTAATAATATATGATGAGACAACAGACAAGTGATGGTAGTGTGAAAAAAATATAACCATGGTGTTCTCAACGGGTAAAAGACACAAAAAGTAAAAGCTGCTTAAGCATGTGTTTTACAAGACTGGCTGTATTTTTGTCAACTTGCAGAAACACCTTTATCCTTCAGGCATTATTGGTATGGATTAAGGCCCAGCTTCAACTGACTAAGCTGCAATTTTTTTTATTCATTATGAAAAATTATTGACATATACAGCATGGTGTACAATGAGCCAGCCAGTCTTGGGGAATAGTGCTGGATCTAAGATATCTGAATGAGTTCAAACCTAACCACAGGATTTAATTTTTGAACATTTAAGATTTATTTTCTTGTTGTTTTAACCATATTTGTTTATGTTTGTCTTATTAACTTTTGTTTTCAGTTAGTAAATAATTATGGTATAAATTGTTAAATTATTGATTCTGAGTTTTTATTTCCATATTCGGTTACTTGAACCGAGATCATTACAGCGCGAAAGGAACCAAAATGAAGATTATCTTACTTTTAAATTGTAACTTTCAATTTGCTAAACAATTAAGCTGCCAAGGAATTGTCTTGTATTAGCATGTAAGCACTCAACGGTTTTCAGAATAGTTATTGCTACTATTACTATAAGTTTATTTATCATAAGAAAAATCCGCTGCTTCCTGAGTTGAAACAATATTGTCGTATCAAAATTTAAACTTACTTGAACACAGGTCGTCTGGTCTTCGAGTCTACATCTTGTATTTTAACAAGCTTCAAATCCCTTCTAACAGACAAGTTCTGAGCATTCTTCAGATCTGTAATACTAACTGAATTATCAGTGCTTATCAGAGTTATTCTGTTTTCATAATTTTTCTTTTTCGGTACATCTTTTCCATCAGCCCTAATGATTGTTTTGGTTGTAGCTGTTCGACATTCCAAAAATTTTCGAACGCCGAGTGTCTTAACTAATTTGCTCAGGTTAAAGTAATTCATTTTAAAATACTTCTAAAATTAAAAGTTACTACTTTTCAACCTGTTATTTTTTATCAGCTGACAGACACACTATTTTGCACAGAGTACATTGACAGCACCAGTCACTCGACAGCGACATCATGAATTTATATTTTACTACGTACAACTGGAACGCGCACTACGGTTTACTCTGAATACAATTTTAAACTTTGTGACATTGTAATAAGGCTATTTTACCACATCATGTCCGATCAAGTCGCCTGAGATAGCACCACAGAGCACACAATCACTACGCTTTATTATCACTGGTATGACCACAGACTACTAAGAGGATACTAGAGTTTTTGCGGGAAAGTCAAGCTGAGTGTCACGCTCATTTTTCATTGGGCTTTTAAAATTATTTACAGTGTTGTTTACTAAATAAAAGTGCGTGATTTATGTAGTAAAAAGTACATTCAGTAAATAATTCATAAAGAACAGTGAAATATCGCAGCATAGAAAGACAGAAAGAAAAGAGGCTACTAATGTACTATACTATACGTAGGTAGTAACCTACGTATAGTATAGTACATTTAGCCAATATCACGTAATGAATTATTAATGTCGGTGACAAACAAACCCTTTTACCCTTTTTAAACCCTAAAAGAGACGCATGTTTACTTTTTGTTCTGTCGCTCGGTTCGTTTTTTATTTCAACTGCGCAGTCGAGTTAAGCGCACTACACACTAAGCCCGGCGGCACAGCCGCCGACACAACCTTATTGAAAGGCATCTTGAAAGCTTATGAAGGCTTAATTTGAAATAAGCATGTCGGCAAACTTCCCGCGCGCGTGTTGCCCGCCGACATGTCGGCGGCTTGCTGGCGGCTAGCGTACACAAGCGCTCAGTTGTTGTTTAGCTGTAGTGATGTGCTAGTATTTTAACTGCCAAATAAGTACTTAGCCGCCGACATGCCGCCGGCAAAGTTTTGCGACTTACAATGACCTAGCCCGCCGGCCAAATGTTGCCGACATATGCAGTGGCGGCGTAGCATAGGTTGGCACCCGGGGCGACTTTCTATTCGAGCACCCTTTTTTTTTTTTTTTAGTATGGGAAGTCATCAAATTACTTCTCCCGCTCTGGGCGGAGCGGAAGGGCGTGTCAGACTTTTACTGACTAAAACCCACCCGTGTTTCTTCACTTGCCTGTAGGATGGCCAAGGCCACGGTTTCTTGTTTAACCAACCCGAAACCCTGACCCAGGAGGCATCGGTCTTCGTGGACCCCGTCACGATGTGCTGACATCTCTTTGAGGCGCGCGTGAAACACGACGCGCCGTCGACTCGGGCCTGGTCCTTACCGGGCGGCGAGCTGCCCACTGCTCACCGCCCGCAGGCCCGCGCCTACGGTGGCCGGGAGCTCGATGTTGTCTTCCGTTGCGGCGGCTAGTGGCGTGAGGGCGCTAGGATTCCCGTTGCCTCACTGCCTCCTCCTTTGCCAGCATTACTGCTTCGCAGAAGGAGGTGACGGCCTGCCATGCACTCTCGCTCCGGACCATGGCCTGGACCAGGGTCAGACGCGAGAGATCGCCGCCGATCTCCGCTACGAGGACACGGCGGTGCTCTACCCAAGCCGGGCAGACCTCCACCGTATGCTCCACCGTGTCCTCAGGGCGATCCACACAATGGCCACACCCTGGCGTTTCTTCCTGCCTTATACAGAACAGGAACCTCCCGAAACAACCGTGTCCGGTGAGGACCTGCGTCAGGCGGAAGGTGAGGGCGCCGTGGCGCCTCTCTAGCCACTCCTCAAAGAGGGGACTTACCGCCGCTATTGTGGCGTGCCCAACTATCGAGCACCCTCAAAATAAAACGACAAATATTAAACGTGTTTACGTGACTTTATTTTGCAAAAACACTCAATGACATTATCATCGGAACTCCCTCCGAACCTTGGATTTATGCCCCCGATAACGCCTGAAGAAATCCAAACTGCTCTTCGTCGCATGGCAAATCGGAAAGCTGTCGGAGCTCACGGAGTCCCCATTGAGGCCTGAAATGGGATGGGTCCTCGCGGTGTGGGCATGTTAACGAACTTCCTGAACCGCGTGCTTCTGTACGGCAAAATCCAGAACCAATGGAGGCTGGGTATTATCACTGCAGTCTTCAAAGGCAAGGGCTCGGTACAGGAGTGTGGTAATTACAGCGGTGTAAAGGTCATGTCCCACACCATGAAGATCTTTGAGAGGATTTTAGACTCCCGGATCCGGCAGGAGTGTGCTGTCTCGACGTGTCAATATGGGTTCCGTCCAGGTTACGCAATCATGGAGCCTATCTTCTCCCTTAAGATTACCATGGGGAGATACAGATCGAAGATCACGCCTCTGCATATGCTGATCTGGTGGGCACTGAGGTCCAAAGTGGTACCAGAAGCCTATGTTGACATAATTCGAGACATGTCAACACAATCGGAATTGAGGTAATTCCGATTCCGTTGTTAGGACCGCTGTTGCCGCCACTAAACCCTTCCCCATTACCGTCGGAGTTCACCAGGGCTCCGTCCTTAGTTCGTTTCTGTTCAGCGTGATATTGGACGTCTTGTCAGACAGCATCAAGAATTCACATGAGCAACCTCCCTGGCTACTCATGTATGCTGATGATATCGCGCTGGCAGACGCGGACAGGGAAAGGTTGGTGCGGCGGGTGTATGTGTGCAAGAATTCGCTTGAGAACAGAGGTCTTAAACTCAATGTGGCGAAGACGGTGTACATGGTCAGCAACACGACAGACCCTATGTCTTTGTGCATATGCGGAGACATGGTTGAGTGTACAGACCAGTTTAAATACTTGGGGTCTGTGCTCCAAGCATCCGGTGACATTGATTGCGACGTTAAGGCACGTTATTTCGCAGCTTCGCAAAATTGAGGTGACAGGTGTCATTTGTTACTCCAAAATGCCGGTAAAGCTTAAGGGACAGGTCTATAAGACCATCATTAGACCTGTTTTTTTGTATGGCAGTGAGGCGTGACCTGTGCTTGAGCGAAACAAGCAGGAGCTGCGTATCAGGGAGATGAATATCCTGCGGTCGATTTGTGGAGTTATGCGGAAAATCCGCATCAGGAACTCCCGCATCCGTCGCATTCTTCGTGTCCGTGACATAGCAGACAAACTGCAAGAGGGTCGCCTATGCTGATACGGTCACGTCTTACGAAAACCGAATGTTAAGTGGGTAACAAATATCTTGACATGGGGCGGAACAAGCGAGGTAGATCAAAGAAGTGTTGGCTTGACGTTGTTAGAGATGGCATGCGTGTCAACAATCTCATCCCACGGGATGCCAGAGATCGTGCGAAATGGAGGAGAAGTGTAGGAAAGCGGATCCTGGGCTCCAACGCGAAAGCCGCGGATGCAACCGGGATTATACGCTGAGATGATGATGACTCAATGACATTATCAAAATTTACTTTCGTCTCCTTTTCAATGGACAATATGGATAGACTGGAAAGTCGTGTTTGGCTCATTCTAGATATTGAGTAAGATTTTGTCACCCCTTGATGCTTGGCACCCGGGGCGGACCGCCCCCACCGCCCCCCCTTTACGCCGCCACTGGACATATGCCACCAGGCTTTGGAGTTTGGTGTGTAGAGCGCTTTATAGATAATATATAGGTTCATACTCGACATCGTCGACATATTATACTAATGAACATGCCTTAGAGATGAGAATTGTGGCACTCCGAAAGAAAGAGAGGAAACGAAGTTTCGAAGAAGTCAACGCTGCTTCCCAATGGGGGGCTTGTAGCCACGGCATTCGTTCGATCGATGGCCGTGTATGAGCATTCGGTCTAGACGACTGAACTGACGGCCGGTACTGCTGTTTAGCGAAAGCCACAGATAGCGAAGGTCTAATATATTGCTTGTGTACTGGTCGGATCCCAGCCCTATAATCTCGAAGCTCGGTCTTTGTATCGGTGGCGCGAGGAACGGCTACAGTGACACATGGAACTGAACTTCGCGGAGTCTTAGGTCCGTATTACAGAACGTCACTCAAAACTCAAGCTCTACTTAAGTCTCATTTCAAGCCATTTGATTGGTTAAAACTAGTTCTAAGTAATGCTTAAGCAGAGATCCATGCTTGAGTTTCCTTCTGGAATACGGACATTCACATTAGAACCGTATTACAGAACGTCACTCAAAACTCAAGCTCTATTTAAGTCTCGTTTCAAGCCATTTGATTGGTTGAAACTAGTTTTAAGTACTTAGGTCCGTATTACAGAACGTGACTCAAAACTCAAGCTCTACTTAAGTTTCGTTTCAAGGCATTTGATTGGTTGAAACTAGTTTTAAGTAATGCTTAAGCAGAGATCGATGCTTGAGTGACGTTCTGTAATACGGACCTTAATGCATAAGCAGAGATCAATGCTTGAGTTTCCTTCTGGAATACGAACCTTAGGTCCGTAATACAGAACGTCACTCAAAACTCAAGCTCTAGTTAAGTCTCGTTTCAAGCCATTTGATTGGTTGAAACTAGGGTAATGCTTAAGCAGAGATCAATGCTTGAGTTTCGTTCTGGAATACCGACCTTAGTGATAGAATGGCAGGACAGGTTTTTATGTCTACTTAGCCTCGTCTATCCAGATGGTTCGGCTGGCACTCGAGTATTGACACGGTGGAGGCATAGTTTGTTGCTTTGGGTAACGCGTAAGAGGCTGGTGGACTCGGAAAGATTTAAACCGACCTTAACTAAAAAAAATAACATTTATTTATTTGTACACATATGTAGGTGTTATCACATGGTATTGAAAAAAACAAAAATACGTTGCGATGTGTGGCGGGTACGATGCGCCAAATGTTGTTGTCTCGGGAATTTGGGCGTGGAGAGTCTCCAGGTCAATCTCCCTCTAGCGCAGCATCGTTTGGTCGTGTTGGTCTTGGGTTTAACATTGCATCACCTCGCTCAACTGCCGTCATCCTTCCTATTCCTAAGTTTTTTAAGTGAATAGGCTTAATAAACTAGTGCGCTTTACACTCAACGATTGCATCACTGCTTACCATCAGGCGGGATTGCAGTCAAGCACTAGTTTAACACTTGAAAGGCGTACAAATACTTATTATTTACCCATACCTATACACCCACTACGGGTGTACATTAGTGGCTATATAATTATAAACATAGTACCTAACAAAATAAAATCTTCAGTAATTAATACACAGAACATAAACGAACAGAATAAAAGTATATAGAATAATAAAGATATTCCAAAAGACATTAGAGAAAAAAATATTTATCGGAAAGTACGGATCAATGTAGTGATTACTTGCTCTGTGGTACGGATATAAAAGTTCAATATGTAAATCTTGACCAATATTAAAGCGAGATTGAAATAAGAACATAATTATATTACTTACACATATTATTACCATTTTTAAGCAAAATTTAACACAATTTGGTATTTATTAAAATAAATTTGGTCTAGCCAAAAGACTCGTACTCGTAGTCATTTTAATGTTATCTGTGTTTGTAAAATCGTAAATTCTGTCACTTTGTTTTGACTGTGATCGGCAAAATGGTGCGTGAAAATTTTCCACGATAATCCTTAAATATTTAAGTAATCTCGAATCGAAAAAGAAATATTTGCTAACTAATTCTATTGTTTATATTTCAGTCGGCACACAAGACCTTTATTATCAAGCGCAAGCTTGCCAAAAAGTTGAAACAAAACAGGCCTATCCCACAATGGGTCAGAATGCGCACTGGGAATACTATTCGGTAAGTTTGAATGATTATTTCACAAGTAGTTATAGCTGTATGTGTAACTAATTACCCTGATTCCATAATCAATTCAATTGGTAAATTCTAGATTTGGTCTACTACAAAAAAAGCGACCCCCTAACAATCGGCCAGTTCAGTATTGTGCAGTGCAGTGTTGAGAATGATTATTAGTTTGCTACTCTGTACTAACTACTCTACTGCATGTACTGTAGAGAAATATTCTGCTTCAAATAGTTATTCGTAGAGTTGTCACATTTTTATTTACCTAGTTAGGTAATTTGGTTATAATTTTATCAAGTCTTATCAGCCACTTTTAATATTCTTCAATGTAAAACTTATAACTCAATTTTGACAAAACTTGAGTTTGTAATACATTATTAATAGTTTTTGTGATTTAATATATATGGGCAATGTTTGCAATTTTTTTTTCAATTTTCATTAAGTATGTACTTTGTCAATTACAATTTATTGTTTCATTAATAATAATATTGTGCAATTTTTTAACTGTCCATGGTAAAAAATGTTTTCAAACTTGTTTTACTTAAGTCTCATCTATCATTAAATAAAAGTTATTTAAATTTCATTTAAATTATATATAATAACTAGCTGTTTCCTGCGACTCCGTCAGCTTGGACTTCAGTATAAAGCGCGCGGTGGTTCTCGTAAATTAAAAAGAACTCTGTAGATATAATATAAGCACCTGTTAAAATAATGGGAGCAATATGTACGTCCATGTCGCAACATTTTTTATTACTGCTCTTCCCCTATTGGTCATAGCAAGATGTTATATAGCCTATGTCCTGTCTCAAGCCCTAGACTATCTGTGTACCAAATTTTATTACGGTTCAGTAGTTTTGGTGTGAAAGCCGGACAGACAAGAGATATTTTCGCATTTATAATATTAGTATGGATAGTTGGTCTGAAGTTAATCTCTACTACTGCTATCAAATACTGTTTTGATCATTGTTTTCTGATGATACAAGATAATTTTCTAAGCAGTTTTCAGTATGTTGTTTTTAAAAGATATTTTGTGTGGTGGCTTGAAAAAGAAAAGGATTTGAAAATGCTTTTCAAACTACTCTAATAGTTTTGCCAAGTTAGTCAGGACTGGTATTATGAGCTACAGAATAGTAATAGGAATCTATAACTTGTTTAATTATCACCACCCTATGTAGTATGTAAATTCATAGCCATAGCTCATAGCCACAAAGATAGTAACATGTACCCTAATTATTAAACTAGTGGGAACACTTATGTATGTACTCTTACAAACCATAACACTTGGTATGAAGAAACTGTTTCATATTCAAACGAAGTACAGTCTTGTGATCTTGAACAAATAATGACCAGTTTTTATTTCTTTTCAGCTACAACGCTAAGAGGCGTCACTGGAGGAGGACAAAGCTCAAGCTGTAAGCTTGATGCTTGTAGAATAACAGTTTTAAGCTAAATAAATTCCCTTAACATCTTATTTATTATTTTTATTTATTCTTACCTCACCTCATTCTGTGCACTATACTACACAATACACCAATATACAGTGTTATTTTTTGTTTATGCGAAACCTGAATATAGTTTGTTAAGAATAAGCAACTGAATCAATTCCAATCAATTTTACACCATGATATATTTTTTCCAAATACATTTAGAAACTGTTACAATATGATTACCGAGCACGGTCGCAGATTAGGTCGATCATCGCCCGCGCAACAGCTGACGCCGGAAGTCAATGCACCGCCGGAGCGGAGCGTGGACCATATTTTAGTTGGGTCTGCCAAGTAGGATAACAAGCTCATAAGTTTGTGGTTTTGCATGATTATCTTTTTGAAATTTTGTACATAGATTCTTTACTGGGTTTCGCATAAACAAACATAATGTTGTATAGTATGTGTGGACAGATAAATCTCAAAACAAATCCAGATAATGAACAAACACTATCTCTAGCTTGGCGATACAATAGTTCCATGATAAATCCATACCACTACACCAACTACCATTCGTGGGGTTCTATGGTTAGCAATCGCAGCCAAATGCTCAAGCAATTTTAATAGAAATAGAAAGTTTGTGACGATTACGACTCTATACTATCTGTATAACTGTTAGGTTATACAGGATCTACAGTTCTGTCTCACCACTAATTCATTCATTTGTCAATGACACAAATGTAGTAGTAGCATGAAAACTAAACACGCTGCAACATTGGCGCCAACCTAAATTAAATTCGGTGTATATTTTCATAATTGCCATAAGGAAAGACTGAAAAATATACCTATTAGTTTATCCATGGTTTTATTATTCATACCTATAGAGTTGTGTCAATAATTGAATATAGGTACTGGTAAAGGATACCAGACTGGCGTGCGTGATAGGATAAAACAAGAAAAGATCCTTTTTAGGTCGACTGTCTCGGTGGTAGGCCATAATATCGGCTGGCGCTAGAAGTTAGCACTCACCAGACAAAATCTTGCCGCCAAGCGATTCGTCGTGTGCCGGGTACAATTCACCAAATGAGTTTGGTCGTGATGGGTCTCCAGATCAATCTCCCTGTGGCGCAGCATCGTTGGTCGTGGTGTTGGGTTTAACATTGCATCAACTCGCTCAACTGCCGTCTTCCTTCCTATTCACTAAGGTTTTTAAATGAATAGGCATAATAAACTAGCGCGCTTTACCATCAACGATTGCATCACTGCTTACCATCAGGTGGGATTGCAGCCGAGCACTAGTTTATTATAAAAAAAAAATGCTGCAAACAGGATAGTCCTAACAGCAGTCAGTTATACATTTTGACTATACAATATGTTAAGAACACCCTGTCCGACCCGTGAAGGTATTGTTAGGTATCGATAACTGATTCTACTAATGCCTGCAAAACCTGGCTAAACTTAAAAAAAAATACCCCCTAAAAAATAAATAACTTAAATAAAATAAATAGGTAATTTCATGGCAACACAGGCACAGGTCATGACCGCAGTTGACCTCATGCTTGTAGGTATAGGTAGTTTGTCCACGTTTATCGACTCTCGAAAGAAACAGTGATACTTAGGCAGCTCGTGAAAAGAACTTTTTTTAAGTAGGAAGGTCGTCTGACTCTCCGAATGTATTATTTCATTGGATGAGCACAATGGCTGTGGCGGAGATGTTCCATATTCCGTTCACTAAGAACCATACAGGCCTGGCACCGTCGCACGAGATTAGCACGGACATGCACACAAATAAAAATCAAGTGGTGTCAAATCCGCGCTGGCCACAGTTGGCCCCTACCAATGCACTGCTCGCCGAACTGATAATGGAGGTACTCATGTACAGGTCGGCAAAAATATCGTGAGGCACCGTCATGCTGGAACCCTCGTGCATTGACCGATAAGTACCCACTTCCAAATCGTACACCTGATCACAACACAGCTAATTGCAGTTACTACCTCCATCAGCATGTTACATTACTCTACGTTAGAAAACGACATGATCACACAATACACGAATAGTCTACACTTATGCAATGTTTACGCGCAACTAGTAATTTAAAGTAAAAATTATTTTTATTTTATAAAAACGCGGCTCGCCTCGCGGCATGCTTTGAATAGAGATGTATAAGTAATCAAAATATTGATTTTTTTATCGATTGATACTCGTCTATTTTTGGTATCGATTTAGTATTGTAGTTTCTCATTCTTATTCTCGATTCAACATCGCATGGAATTTTTTGGAACTTTTACAAAACTCAAATTAGCGAGGTACACTGCTGTAAATGAAAATCATGCCAAAGTTTTAATTTCAGTTTCTGTCTCAATATCGATGATATTGACCGATAAAATATTTGTAAAACTTTACTAAAATTGTGTTTCATAAGTCTTTCTCGTTTCTGTTTTGTTGATGCTTTCTGGAAGGGTCACTGCATTCTCCTATCAACCCCAGGGTCTCAAAGCAGGGAAAACAAACATGCAAAGCACTAACCTGGATCCAACAGGACAGGAAAAGAGGAATCACCAACGACGGGGCACACGCCGGCCGGTCAGCTATCTTCTTTATGTGGACTTGATGCTGCTTGTTCACTGCCTACACTCGTCAAGCACAGACACACCACCAATATGGAAACTGAGGGTTTATTTGGCCAGTGAAGCCCTTAGAAAGTCAGATATTCGAAATTATTTAGAATAGACGCGGCGTTGTATGCGCTGAGGCCGCCATACATATTTTTTTTTGTTCTTTTTCTTGGCACTCTTGAGAGAGGCGCCACCAGCACGAGTTAAGAGAAGCCCGCGCTTATTTAAATCGTCGTTGACGCAACAAGGATGGAAAATGGAAATGCATGGATAAATTATTAGGATAGTTAATGCCTACACATTTCCCCCCACCTGAAATCCACAAGGGTTTCAAGAAGAATGCGAAAAATTAAGAGTGAAATCAGCAATAGCTGGACTATGAGCTACTGCCGAAAAAATGCATAAAAATCTAGTTAATAAGTGTAAATAATATGGAGACTTATTTTAAATAACCTAAAGACAGTGTGTACTTATACTCTAGTTAGGTATATAAAAGGAAAATAAACTAATTAATTGGTAAGGGACAAACCTTTACCACCGGCCTACGAAACGTCTTTCCGTTAGCAGTTTGGAGAGTAACGACTCTAACTACCTGGTCTGAACCTGCATGCACTTGCACGATACGAGCCATTTTCCAAAACATCGGCGGAGTATTAGGTTCGTTAACTATAACTATGTCATTGACTTTGATATTTGGTTCAGGCAAGAACCATTTGCTCTTTTGTTGCAATGTGTGAAGATAATCGCGTTGCCATACGCGCCAAAAGCTTTGAGTAATTTTCCGAAGCATCATCCAACGAGATCGAGGACACGAATTATCACTTATCGGTTCTTCGGGCAAGGCTACTAAAGGACCTCCCGTTAGAAAATGTCCTGGAGTTAGAACGTCAGACTCTGAAGGATCCGTAGATAGAGTACAGAGTGGACGGGAATTTAATACAGCTTCTATTTTAGCTAATATGGTAAAAAATTCTTCTAGAGTAAGAACTTGAGCTCCAACTACTCGCTTCAAATGATACTTTGTTGATTTTATACCACTTTCAAATATTCCGCCGAAATGCGGTGCTCCAGCTGGATTGAATTTCCAGGTAATGTGGCGATTCGCTAAACCATTTGAAATTTCTGGATAATGCTGATGAAGCAGATTCGCAACCTCATTTAAATATTTATTCGCGCCTACGAAATTTGTCCCACAGTCTGTTACTATTGTATGGCATATGCCACGACGAGAGACAAAGCGGTCTAAAGCGGCCAGAAATGCTTCAGCACTCAATTCTGTTACGGCTTCTAAGTGTACAGCCTTTGAGCTTAGGCACACAAATAAACATAAATAAGCTTTGTAAGTTTTTGCGCCACGACGGCGACTCTCTTTAATGATAAAGGGACCCCCCAGATCTATTCCCGTGGTACTAAAGCAGCGAGCTGGTTGAATCCTGGCTGCAGGTAGCTTGCCCATCATTGGTTGACAAGCAACTGGATTCACTTTAAAACATTTGACACATTTGGATAACACGGTCCGTATCAGGAGCCTTAATCCGGTTATCCAAAATTTTCTTTGAATAAAAGATTGTAAAGAGCGAGGGCCACAATGCAAATATTTTATATGGAAATATTCGACTATCTTTCGAGAGATAGGACATTGTTTAAGTAACAAGAAAGGGTGTAACGCAGATGGCGACAGTTGAGCCTCATCGATGCGTCCACCTACTCGCAAAATACCATCATCGTCTAGGAAAGGTGACAGCTTTTGAATAGATTTTACACAAGGTTCATTTTTACGCACCCGGTCAACTTCCGAAGTCATGTAATTATCTTGACTGAATTTAACCAGCACTTTCATTGCTTTTTCAAGCTCAGCACTACTAAGAGGAGAGAGATTTCGGTCTTGCCTGGCCGTTTTAGAGTTAGAAACAAAACGATTACACCATGCTACCATTCTTTGAATTTTTGTAAATGAAGAATGTTTAGAAATTAAGTTCAAAAGTGGATTCTCATCATCCGTAACAAGAAGACTTTTACTTTCTATTGATTTAAGTTCAGGCAAGTTCTCCTTCGGAAGTAATACCTGCCTTTTAGGCCATTGCTCAGGTGATTCTTTCAGCCAAGAAGGCCCTGTCCACCAAAGCGGGTGATCTAGAATCTCTGGACATGATACTCCGCGGCTACAACAGTCGGCGGGGTTATCATTTGTTGATACATAGTACCAGCGATCTCGACTAATTAAATCAGTTGTCTGAACCGCACGATTGGCTACATACATTTTTAGTAAATGAGGGTCAGTGTTAAGCCAAGACAAGGTAGTGCTGCTGTCTGAATAAGCTCGAATGGAATCGATGGAAATTTTATCTTTAAGTAAATTATACATGTGTGATAGAACTTTTGCTAGAAGCACAGCTGCGCTTAGCTCAAGTCGATTCACCGTTGTTGGTTTTAAGGGGGCAACTCTAGATTTCCCTATTAACAAACTGGTCGTGGTTACATTACCGGGTTCATTGGTAACTACACAGATATAAACACAACAACCATAACCTTTCAAAGATCCATCACAAAAGCCAACTAAATGTACTTGAATAGGATTTGAAGGTATGATTAAACGCGGGAGAGTAATATTTTGTAAATCGGACAAATTTGCAGCTATTAAATGCCATTGTTTGACTAAATTTTGGGGAATAGTTTCATCCCATGATAAATTTAAACGCCATAGATCTTGTAGCAAAGATTTAGCGGCAAAAACGACAGGACAAATCCATCCAAGAGGGTCAAAAATGCGAGCTACCAATGAGAGTATGGACCGTTTTGTGAATTTCCATTCGAACGAGTCAGCAAACGTATAAGAAAAGGTATCGTTAACAGGATTCCAACGAACGCCCAATATTTTGACAAACTCACTTCCCGATTCATCAAAAGATTTGGAAGTTTGACAGAATTCTTGAGGGATATCTGTCAGAAGACGAGGATCATTAGAGGTCCATTTCCGTAGTTCAAACTGAGCCTTTGATAGTAACGATATAATATCGTTTTTAATGCAATAGTTTCTTCGAGAGAAGATCCGCCAGAGGTGATATCGTCCATAAATGTCTCCTCTCGGATAACCTGTGCTGCACGACTAGAATACTCAGCACCGTGGTCTTCAGCAAGTTGATGAAGTGTTCGAATGGCTAAGTAAGGAGAACTACTAACTCCGTACGTAACGGTATTGAGTTCGTATTCCTTTAAAACCTCAGTTGGTTCATTACGCCAAAGAACGTGTTGATAACATCTTTCTTGCGGTCTTATCAATATTTGTCTATACATGCGACGAATATCCGCAGTAAAAACAACTTTGTGAATTCTGAATTTTGTGATTAGATCAACGATGTCTACTTGAAGTTTTGGACCCACATGAACAATATTATTTAGTGACAGGTCACTCGAAGTCCGACTACTAGCATCGAAGACCACTCGTAACCGTGTCGTGGTACTCTCAGGTCGGATTAGACAATGGTGGGGAATTATATAACAGTCAGTAGACGAGGACTGCACTGGCTGCATATGTCCGAGATCCTCGTACTGTTGCATAAATTCTTTGTATTCAGTTTTTAACTCATTTTGACTAGCAAGTCTTTTTTCCAAATTTAGAAAACGATTAAACGCTTGTTTATATGATTCTCCTAAGGCTGGAGCATCATCTTTAAGCATAATTGGTACAACATAACGCCCATCGGAGGTGCGATACGTGCCTTCTTTATATTTTTGTTCGCATATTTCATCCTCGGGACCGGAAATTTTACATTTCGGCGGCTCCTCGGACTCCCAAAACCGTTGAACGATCTCGTCGAGCGCACTAGAAGACGCGACGAGGAGCGTAACGGGTGTAGCCGGAGTTTTAGCTACCACGTTTTGAAGAAACTGACCACTTATCACCCAGCCGAATACACTAGAGAGTGCGCATGGAAAGCCCGGGCCTGGACTGAAACGTGAGCCAGTATATATCTGGTCAAAACAGTCTACTCCTAACAACAGATCGATCGGACCGGATTTATCAAAGTCCTGGTCGGCGAGATCCAGATGTGTAAACTTATCCTTGACGATTGTCGGCAACGACACCGAAGGAATCAGGGATGTGATTTTAGGTAGAACCACTAATTGAATATCAAACTGAGGAGTGTCACTCAATCGAGGTATTATTGAACCGAAGGTGTGACCTTTAATGCTACACACATAATTTTGACCGATGCCACTTACATTTAATTTACATTTCTTGATATGTAAACCTAATTGTCGCGCACAGCTACTTGTAATAAATGAATCCATCGAGCCACTGTCAATAATTGTACGGACATACTGCCACGAACCATCCGATCGCTTCAAACGAACTACTGCTGTACCAAGAATTTTTGTGCTAATAGGTTGATTTGAAATGTTTGACTGGGTAGCACCAGTTAGAGTAGTGTTCATATCGGGATGCTGGGATGAATCCAGTTCACTAGTATGAGACAGTAAACTCTTATGCTCTTCATGTAACAAAGTATTATGCTTTGCATTACAAATGAAACATGTTGACTTAGATTTACAATCGGTAACAGTGTGACCCGGCCTTAAGCAGTTTTGACATAATTTTAAATCTTTAACTAATTGTTGTCGCTGTGTCATATTCATAGAATGCAATTTACTACAACGGTAGATTGAATGATTTTCATTACAACACACACAAACAATCTGACTAACTTTATTATTATTGTTGGAAGAAATTAGAGATGATTTTGGTTGACGCGATAAATAATCTTTATTTGTATTAGGCCGATTTTGTTTGCTTGTAGAATTTGATGATGGAATATTAACTGGTTGGCTAACTTCTAATACTTTTATGTAATTTTGTAAATAAGTAATGAAGTTATTAAATTTCGGAATTTCTTCAGTGTTTTGTAATTCAAACCTTTTTTTTGTTTCTGTATCTAAAGGCCTAGACGCAATGTAAAATAAAATAAATTCGCATAAATCATCAATACACAAACCGCGCAAGGCACTAACGCATTCATAAAGTGTGTTAGATAACTCAGATAAGTTAGACAAAGATGGTTTTTGTATGGGATTAATTTTAATTATTTTTTCTAAATAAGCTGTTGCAAGAATACGCTTGTTGTCATATCTGTCCAGTAAAGTTGCAAAAACCACTGAATAATTTGCCGATGTCACAGGCACGCCCTTCGCTAATGTCAGTGCATAACCAGATAAACATGACAGCAAATAGTGAAATTTCTCAGTGTCGGATAATGAACTATTATTATGAACAAGTGCTGTATAACTATCTTTAAATGTTTGCCACTTTTCTATATTACCATCAAACTTTGGAATTTCCAGCTTAGGCAACTTCACTTGCGAACGCACGTGACCTTGACCTAATTCCGAGCGACAGCCGCTACCTGCGCTCGCATCGAGAGAATCCGCAAACTCAATAACATAGTAATACAACTCATCGAATGACAGTAACACTTTATGATCGATAACAAACGAAGGGTTAAGCTTTAATTGCAACTGGTTAACATCATCGTTGCATTCCAAAAATCTATTACGAATCTCGTCAATCTTTTTGTACCTAGCTCGAAAAGCTGCAAATTTAGTTTTAGTTTCTTTAACTGTTCTGGCTAAATCGTAAAGTATCTGCATACTTTTAAACTCATATTCCCGCCTTTTAATAGCGGTTATTAATTCCGCTTCGCTCATAGTTCACTTGGTATACGATATCCGCACGCTCA
Source organism: Sesamia nonagrioides (assembly GCA_017933935.1). Lineage (NCBI taxonomy): Eukaryota > Metazoa > Arthropoda > Insecta > Lepidoptera > Noctuidae > Sesamia > Sesamia nonagrioides. The sequence continues at coordinate 69,817 of JADWQK010001055.1, forward strand.
AAAGGATAAAAGTTATAAAAGTAGGTAAAACGGAAAAAGCGTAAGCCGGTAGGTAGGCAGCAATGCACGCGCGAACGTATTGACTGACGTAACGACGTAACGTAAACGTAGCAACTCCCTTTCGATACGCGTGAGTCATACAAAATTACGCAAATGAAATACAAGCACACACGTCTTAAAGTTATTTGTTAGAATATAAGTTTTGACTTTGAGGTAGTTCAAAGCTAATCCGTCTCCCGCCGGAGACAAGTACTACGAGTGTAGGTACCTCGGTACTAAATTCGAGAAACTTCGAACTCACGTTTTTAAAAGTAATTTATGCAATTTGTTATTGAATACAAATAAATGCAGCTTATTACGTATATGTACTGTAATGTACGATTGAATAGTCAATCGGTCTCAAATAGGAAACAATAACTAGGTATCATGGAATGACCTAGGTTTTATTTAGACACTTAGAACTTGAAAGGCAAATTGAAATTGCCTTAAGTAGGTAAGTATACAAATAAATTATAATTGGGATTACGTATTTAACGTAATAACGAGAATGGAAAGATTTAATTTCCGATAGTAGGTATTTTTGAAATAACTACGCGAGGAAGATTCCTCACAGGAGGCACCATAATTAATGTTGATGCTTTCTGGAAGGGTCACTGCATTCTCCTATCAACCCCAGGGTCTCAAAGCAGGGAAAACAAACATGCAAAGCACTAACCTGGATCCAACAGGACAGGAAAAGAGGAATCACCAACGACGGGGCACACGCCGGCCGGTCAGCTATCTTCTTTATGTGGACTTGATGCTGCTTGTTCACTGCCTACACTCGTCAAGCACAGACACACCACCAATATGGAAACTGAGGTTTATTTGGCCAGTGAAGCCCTTAGAAAGTCAGATATTCGAAATTATTTAGAATAGACGCGGCGTTGTATGCGCTGAGGCCGCCATACATATTTTTTTGTTCTTTTTCTTGGCACTCTTGAGAGAGGCGCCACCAGCACGAGTTAAGAGAAGCCCGCGCTTATTTAAATCGTCGTTGACGCAACAAGGATGGAAAATGGAAATGCATGGATAAATTATTAGGATAGTTAATGCCTACATAGTTTACTAATACTTGTGTTATAATAATGTTATTAGTAATTAATCGATAAACAAACAAAAGTACTTTTACCATTGTCATGTCACACGATATCTGTGTTTTTACAACAAATCATTCAACCAGATACAAGTTTTGATTAATAGTGATAAAAAAACGTTATTACGCAAAAAATAGTGCAACTCTATTTATTTCTTTTATGTCGCCGACAAAGCTCAGGCGCGACGCCGCCAAAGAAATAAAGAATCTAATAAAATAATGAAAGGAATGCCGACAGTTATACCGCTCAAAATGGTGCTGTCATTTTTTAAAAATACCTAATTTTGGGGAAGTTAGCGTAAATTCGCGGAAAAAACAGATTGTTTCAAAATTGATTAGCCTTTATTACCCTCACGGGTCGGACGGAGTTTTCTTTACATATTGTATATAGTACATTGTCTATCACTGCATACTTACCAACTTGACTAGTAGACAATCCTCTTGGCAATGTGAGATGCTGGCATGGCCGAGCTAACCAATATTGGTAAAGAAGAAAAATGAAACAACAGATATGGTAAAAATAATTTCTATATTTACAACTTTTAATATCAAATCCAATGCACCAATAAAAAGTATCACAATTTGCTAATACTGAACTGTGCTGAATTGTTCAGAAATCCGCTCCTTCCCACGGAAATATAAAGCTTCTGCTGTGTCAAGTAGTGTTGTCTTTGGGGTCACTCTTTGATTTCTCGTCTTTTTTCTGTGCTGCTGACTGGGACAAGAGGTCTTCTAATAATAAATCATTGTCCATCAATTCAGTACTACCAGTTCTCTGTAAAATAATTATTGATGCATTATGGATTGGTTGATGTTTGGCAACTTATGATAACACTAAACCGTCTAATAGTATGTAGTAGAATAACACTAGCCTGGACAAAATCCCACTTATACAGTATTGTTTATTATACAGAGTGGTGCTGACAATACGACAATAAATTAAACATCGTGTACCTCAACACATTCTCAGTCTACTCATAAAACATCATTTAAATATGTCCATTAGTTTAGTCACGGGAAATTATTTTTCATTTTTCACATTTTCCACACGATGTACATGTTGATAAGGAAGCGCTTACAGGTTAATGACCGCCGCATCCTGCGGTACCAAACTTTAGTAATAACACATAATGGCGCGAAAAAGGCAAGTCGATACAGGATCGCGCTGTCGCCGATCGGAGGTCAGTGAACCAATATTTTTAAAGGATGTTATATTCCGTTTGCAATTTTATGCGATTTAGTTTGTTTGAAATTTTCATTTTTTATTTTTGATGTTAGGTTTTTTTTTTCATATGGTTTAGGATTAACCAGCATTGTTTGTTTTTTCATTTATTGTCGTATTGTCAGAAAGCACCACTCTGTAGCTCAGTGCAGAAAAACATCGATAGGAAACAGCTGTCTACATTATATTATTGTACCGAATTGAAACGAGTGAAAACCAACCTTAATGGTACGACGTAAGGCGCAGACAGCTGTACTTATAAGAATGTTAATTTGACATGATTGAAGTCATATAGAGAAGTATAAATCACCATAATTATACCTACCCTTCTTTCATTACGACAATAATAATTACACCTCATTATTATATACCTAATAATGAGATGTAAATATTGTGTAGAATATAGTAGATTGGTAATACTACTAAGGCGCTCTTAAGTGGGGTCACGTATTGTGACGGACGGGAACTACGGACCTACACTGAGGAAAAGGAAGTAATTTGTTTTAATTTTTCCCTCTCTATGGAGGGAAGCAGCATTTCCCACACATAAATCAGATCAATAGAACACTACAGCTTTCCGAGTATGAGAAATGAAAAAGTATTTTGTAACTGAACAGACAGCTGCGCTGTTTAACGGACTGTAATTTGAATATTCGAAAAGTTCTGATGCTTAGCCTAATATGAATAAATGACTTGATTTTGAACAATAATCGTTTTACCTGCTGTGCGCTCACAGAACGGGCCATGAGTTTTTGTAGATATTTATCTCTCCGATGTTGCTCGCGTATGCTGCGCAAGCGATCGAAGTCATCCAGTTCCGGATCCTCACCGCCATCAACTTCATCCACTGAAATCAAAAGTGAATAAGTAAAATAAATATCTACAGGACAATATATCTTGCTTCTATAAGCGTTAGGAAACTAAATCACTCAGCGTGATAAACAGTCGGGTAATTGCGTAACTCTATCAGTAACAACGGGTTTCAGTTTACGTTGTCAATAAATGTTGTAAAATTGCCAAGTTCAACAATATTCATTGCGTTATTTATGTTGATGAGCAGACATATGAAGAAATCGTAGGATTGCTTCATGTTTCCTTCCTCCATCCTTCAAAATGAATCAGGTTTAATTTGATGGCGTGTTACTCAATTAGGATACAGGGGCGTAAGTAATTTTGTAATAATAAAGACCACGGGGGCGTCCGTACTGAGATATCGAAAGTAAGTAAATTAGAGGGGCGGCAACGAATAGTGGACATCTACCTGCTTGCATTCGAAGAAACCGGGAAACTTATTTGGTTTTTCCATTCAAGGTCTTATTTATTTTCACCGTATTTCAACAGTGAAATATGATTCAGACGGTATTCACACTTGCACAAGTAATTCCCACTACGAGTTAACTAGTTGGTTACTATATTATAACCTACACAGAGTCTGACTCCCAGCTGCGCTCAACGACGGGCCAACATCGCTATCAAGTCGAGGTCGTTCATTCGGCAAACTGAAAGAATCCTGTGTATTGAGGGACTGGGCTGCGGGACTTAAGTCCCCTCCCTCGCTGGGTCGCACGCTCCACGGCGTCGGCGCCGATGATGACAGCCGAGTATCTGTAGACGTATCCTCTAATGAGTAACTGAGAAAAACAGTTGACACGCATCGCAATAAAGAAACGAATCATATATGGCGGCACCGGTCATTCTCTCTCACTCGCACACAATTGCTATCTTTACTCACACGCCACCGTACTGCATACAAAAAAAAAACAGTCAGGATTTTTGCTCCCTTGCTATTTCTTTGTTTTCGTTATTCTTTTTGTTATTAGTTTCTTGTTTTTGTTAACTGCCGTTACTGTTACTATTTTGTTATGAGTGCTAAACTGTCTTCACGTAAACGAAGTGAAGGACTGTCAACGTTAAAATAAAATTGATGTGTATGTGTGTATTGACTAATTTAATAAATGTATTCAAAATAAACCATTTACAGAAAACTTAATCTTTTTTTTATAATGGAATACCTTAATATCTTCAATAATTAATTATCCGACTTATTACAAAACTTTTGAGCTGCTATTCCATCACATTGTTTTTTTTTGTTGACCTTACTATCTATCACTACAAGTAACAGACGCCATTTTAGATTCGTTTCTTTAATGGCGCGGCTTATAATACCAATTTGTGGTTCTTTCACGGAATAGTCAAATATTTTTCATCTCTTCTGTGGGTTCTTTAGTGTATTTTTAAATAAGTCCCTAATGCTATGATTTTGTGAAAACTTCGCAATATTAGACGTACATAATTATAGAGTATACGTGCATGTAACATTGCGAAATTTTCACTAAATCGCTTTTTCCCCGAGAAAATATGAAATAACGTACACAATATAAACTCGTTGATAAAAAAAAACAAAAGGATGGGATGTTTGTTAGAGAACTTGTCTAGTGCACAGTGCACAGTACGTTACTTCGCTTAGACAAGTTCTATGCCTCGAGATAGTGATGATATCATAAATTAGTTTTCATTAGCATTGTTAATTATAATTTTGTATAGAAACTGCATCGCATGTTGCCTTGTAACAATTTAACAGCTAAATGCGCTACTTTTTATTATCTTAAAAGATGATTTATTGTTTAAAGTGTGAACAATTAAAAAAAATAGATTATGTAGATGATGATTCAGTTTATGATTAAATATTTCCTTGAAATGAACTTGAAAACATTAATCATAAGCAAATTATGAGGTCATGAATACTTATTATGCCTACTTGTAACATTTGTGCTCCATAAAGTAATAAACAAGAGGAAAATATAACCATAAAATAGAGTAACTGTAACGTACTTGAGTTAGATTTTGTGTGGTTTGAATTTCTTGAAGGGACATCTACTGGGTCACTGGGCGCTTGAGGTGCTTGGGGGAATAAACTCATCGCCGTCGGTCTAAAAAAAAAACCAATATTATTGCAACAGAACCTTTACACATCCTGTGGCCGTAGACCAGAAAGAAGAGATAATCTATACTAATATATAAAGCTGAAGAGTTTGTTTGTTTGTTTGAACGCGCTAATCTCGGGAACTACTGGTCCGATTTGAAAAATTCTTTTTGCGTTGGATAGCCCATTAATCCAGGAAGGCTTTAGGCTACATAAAATCACGCTGCGACCAATAGGAGCGGAGCATAACTAATTCCACGCGAACGAAGTC
>JADWQK010000117.1:0-26420 GCA_017933935.1 Sesamia nonagrioides
CAAAAAGCCTTACATTTTTTTTTACTTTAACTTCGTGCCTTACATGACATACATAATCAGCCTGTAGCGCTAGCTACAACCGCCACATGCGAACAACGCGCCATACTGACGTAACCCGAATTCTACATCTCACAATGAGAGTTTACCGTGCAACTAGCATACATACAACTTGCCTATTTCAAGCATGGGGCAAGTGCCCGCCAGACACAACACTTGTCTGGTTGGAGGATCCTCCCTTTTCTATGGAGGATGAGTGAACTTGTGAACACCCCAAAAGCCAAAAGCCCATGTTGTCATCGGACATAGGCCTCCTCTCGGTGAGAGGGAGTGGGCCGTAATCTACCACGCGGGCCCAGTACGGGTTGGTAGGTGTAACATGTCTTCGAATTTTTCCTTCCAGGACATGCCGGTTTCCTCACGATCTTTTCCTTCACCGTTTTGAGAGCAGTGGTGATGAAATAATTTACACAAAGTAAAGCGCCTCACGGGGTTCGAATCTACGATCTATAACTTTTTAATAGGGTAGTTGACTAAAAAAAACTAATAAGTCCTTCAGTCAGATTCCAAAAAAATACTAGATACGTATTTTTTTATTTTTTCATATAAACAAAAAAAAATGAAGACGACACAGTGCGTTGAAAACTCGTGTGACGTCACTGGACGCTACACTTTTTAGCGAGCATGGCAGTGACGTCATCAGCCACTGATCTTTGATGCCTTATAAATTTGTAAATTTTTATTGATTTGATAAAACAAAATATACGTATCAAATATATTTCTATAATCTGAATGACGGACTAAATATAATCATTTTTTTTACCCATGAAACATCTCTATTGCGGCTGATATCACTAGGTCACCGCTCTTTGTACCCTGTCTGCCGTATATTCTAGATTCCCTTATCACATAAAAACAAAAGCGGGGAGTAAATTTTTCATTCTGTTTTTCCTGTCCTTATTTATTTCTCTATCCACACAACCTTGGATCTGTCTTCATTAACCCTAGATTAAGAAAAGGGATTTTTTATCATTCTACGGATCGCAAAGAAGAGTAAATATGGGTTACTGTTTTGTGTCTATACTAGTAAAAAGCTGAAGAGTTAATTTTTCAAACTTCCACTTGGATTTGAAATATCTGAATAAGATTAAGTTTGTCAGTTAAAGATCGCTCATAGCGATAAGACCGCCCATTGTGTCACACTTTGTAAAATCCTCATAATTTATCTTCTGTAATTTATATGGTGTACGCATTATAGAGTATTTCTATTCTATTAATTTAGTATCTGATAAGCCGAGAAATAAATCAGGAAGGCGTCTATCTCACTCTTAGGTCCGTATTACAGAACGTCACTCAAAACTCAAGCTCTACTTAAGTCTCGTTTCAAGCCATTTGATTGGTTGAAACTAGTTTTAAGTAATGCTTAAGCACAGATCAATGCTTGAGTTTCCTTCTGTAATACGCACCTAAAACTACCTAATCCACAAAAATAACCGATGTAATATATGTGTACTGTCTATTAGGTATCCTTCTCTGTATGAGAGGAGACCTGTGCCCAGCAGTGGGACGATAAAAGGTTGTTGATGAATCTCTGCCCAACCCTTTGAAAAATACAGCCGTAATGAAAAGCGAATGTAGAGTATAAATTATTCTTCCGAAAAACAAATCTAAGGCATAACAATGTAGCTCGCCGCTCGGTAAGGACCAGTCCCGAGTCGACGGCGCGTCGTGTTTCACGCGCGCCTTAAAGAGATGTCAACACATCGTGACGGGGTCCACGAAGACCGATGCCTCCTGGGTCAGGATTGCGGGTTGGTTAAACAAGAAACTGTGGCCCTGGCCGTCGCACAGCCAAGTGAAGAAACACGGGTGGGGTTTAGTCAGTAAAAGTCTGACACGGCCTTCCGCTCCGCCTAGAGCTGGAGAAGTCATTTGATGATTTCCCATTCCAACAAAAAAAAGGCATAACAATGTCTTAAAATTTGTTTTTCGGAAGATTACATTACACACTCTTTCATATACAACGTGTAACAAAAAGGGTATATACATACCAAGGGCATGGCATCTTTAGATGATATCAAACGACATCGGAAGGGTTTCAACTCAAAATAAAATACTCAAAAAAATTTCGGTTTCGTGTGTTTCTTAAAATCAAATCATAACAAACGTGGCAGCACACTGCATACGTTAATAACTACTCGTTACCAGTCACGTTACTTGCCAAAATCCGATAAATGTCTTCAATATCTCTGTGCGACTAGTATGATAGTAGCCTAACACAGGCCGTGTTTTTCCTCATAACTTCCTAACATAAAGAGATAGGACTAAAAAACTCTTCCAATATCGTTTGATATCATGTAAAGATGCCATGCCTTTGTTATGTATATACCCTTTATGTTACACGTTGTATAAACAAAACTTTTTTACAAAAAAACAACCGACATCACACCACCCATCTAGGTGTAAAGTTTTTATCAATACAAATTAATCGAGCCCAAACACATGGTAGTTGCTGTGAATTGTTGAGGAGTTCCTTCGACTGTCTCCCAGCTCCATCATCAGATCTACATCTACATCCAGACTCACATCAAATTTCGATATCTTATCATGGGACCACCTTGGGAACGTCTTCTTCCAACAGAAAGTAATTATCAAATCGGTTCATAAACGACGAAGTTATGCGCGAACAAACATAAAAAAAAAACATATATACGGTCGAATTGAGTGACCTCCTTTATGAAGTCGGTTAAAAAGGAATACAAATATGTATAACTAGCAGTGTTTCACATAAGCCCGAATAAGTTTCGATCCTGTATATCATCATCATTTCAGCCGACAGTCGTCCACTGTGAACATAGGCCGTCCTCAAGGATCTCCACGACGACCGGCCCTGCGCCTCCCGCATCCAGCATTTTGAACCGGTGAACCGACGACCTAGTGATGGTCAGGGCATTACTAGGTCGTCGGTTCACCTTGTCGGGGGCCTACACACGCTACGTCTTCTAGTACGTGGTCGCCAATCCTGTATATGTTATAGTTCTTCCAATCATACTCATATTAAAATTGCGAAAGTTTGTGAGTATGCCTGGATGTTTGTTGCTCTTTTACGCAAAAACTACTGCGCGGATTTAGATGAAATTGGGCACACAGAGAGTTTATAATCAAAAATAACACATAGATAACTTTTTATCCTGATATTCCTGCGGGATCGAAATTTACGCTGGTGAAACCACGGGGCGGAGCTAGCCCTAGATAATTATGTATCTCAAGGCTATTCTGTGCTAACATGAGTTTTCATTACAAAGATTCGATCATCGATATCGACCGCGTTTGATTCATCGATTGGCCCGCTTCAAGGTTGTAAGAACTCTCAACCAATGACAGCTTCAAACGGGGTCGATGCGTATGATCGAGTCTCTTAATAATAACTCATGACACATTGAACAGTGCGACCTAGACGATCGTATCAGTATCGTTTGTGGTCACAAATACACTTCATTACGTATATGTTATACTAGCTGCTGCCAGCGACTTCGTTCGCGTGGAGTTAGTTATTTGAACATTTTAATTTAACCTCTAAGGAAAGCGGACCATAACAAAAATTAAAATGTATGCTGTATCATTTTAATTTTTGTTATGGTCCGCTCCTATTGGTCACAACGTGATGTTTAAATATAACCTAAAGCCTTCCTGGATCAATGGGCAATCCAACGCAAAAAGAATTTTTCAAATCGGACCAGTAGTCCCGGAACGAACGAACGAACAAACAAACCCTTCAGCTTTATATATATTAGTATAGTATAGATAATATAATATGTCGCACGCAGCCAACTGCGAGGGCATTACATGATTTCATTCCCCTTATCTCCGTTCCACCATCGGACGACCCGTCGTACGGCGAGTTTCCACCCTTACGTTGTTGACACCACAATGATCCGCACAAGGCGTTTCGCCTCGATTTTTATACCGCGTACATCGAGGGACTGGAACAATTTGCTAGCGGCGGTGTTTCCGTAGGACTACTATTTAAGTGTCTTCAAGGATAGAGCGAATAGGCTCTTAATCAACTAGCGCGCTTTGCTTTACTGGAATCAATTGTAACAGCACATACCTATTTAGAACCCATTAACTTAATCAAATTTTATTCCGTGGTGCTTGGCAATCTGGGCTTCTCCCAGTTGCAATAATATCCCTTTGTGCCGATTGGCCTAGTTCTGTTCTGTCTCCTGCTTGTTATGGAGGGAAGTGGAAAAAATATATTTTTTCTTACTCCTCCACTATTCTTTTCTGATTAATTTCGTTGCGGGACCCAAGACAGTTGAATCGTTTCTCCGGGACTCGTCGAGCTTCATTGCTCGGCGTTTTTCTGGCGGTCTCCACTGTTGATTCTGGTTTTCAGGAACTCCTGAAAACCAGAATCAACAGTGGACCACTGCAACTGCAGTGGGTTGGTAACAGTGTGGCGGGTAGCGCGCTTTGCCATCAACGATTGCGTCACTGCTTACCATCAGGCGGGATTGCGGTCAAGCACTAGTTTATAATTTATAAAAGAAAGCCAACTGATTTAATTATCCGTTTCATCATCATCATAATAAGCCTATAATTTTCTCACTGTTAGGACACAGACCTCCTCTTGGTGCGAGGCAGTGGGCCGTAATCTACCACGCTAGCCCTGTGTGGGTTGGTAGATGTTACATGTTTTAGAGATTTTTTGGCTCTAGGAGATGCCGGTTCCCTCACGTTGTTTTCCATCATCATTTTGAGAGCAGTGGTGCTGAAATAAATTATACAAAGTAAAGTGCCTGATGGGGTTCAAACCTACGACCTACAACTTGTAAGTCAGGGCAGATACCAATAGGCCACCGCTGCTCTCCATTTACTTAATGGGTAATATTTATACATAACGCGACTCTTGTAAATTGTAAGTAATAACTAGAGTTCGGAAATTACGGCGTTTATGTACCTAAACTTGAAGAAAATGCCGACGAAAGAATAATCTGGATACGCCTTTTAATTGTGTATAACATTTATGTATATAATAGGTTGTACGTAACAACTTTGCTTTTATCAACGAGTAGGTACCTACTTAGGTCGACTGCGTAAACATTGCCGAACGTCGTGTAATCTAATTATCGACTAGGTAAACAAAACTCGAAAAAAATTAAAACAGGAGGCGCGCTGGTGCGGGATTGGACGCAGGCAGCGAGTACGAGTGAGTGAGACGGGTATATCTATACAGTGGTGAAGTGAGAGCCCGCAGACGCAGATACCATAGTATAAAGAGGGATAGAGTAAGCTATCTTCATACAAACGGACCGCGCGCGGCTTGTATGTGTGCGCCTTAGTATCTATGGGTCGCCGCACGCACACCTAAACACAATATTAGAGTGCTATCAGTGCGCTAGTCGCGGCTAGCACCAGACGAGGTTCGCGCGTCACGTGTTCTTGTTAAAAAAATGCATGGGTCGTCACGAGGATTGCGAACAACTTAAAACGTATTTAAATGCTAATCAGCAAGTTTGCAATTTCAGTGCAGAATCTAGGTATCTTCACTACAAAAATTATTCTAGAAACAAAATTTTATTAGTGGTTCCACCTGACGACTTTGTAGAAAATATTATTAGGATGGAGCAGATGTTCCAAAAAGCATTTAAAAATGATCACATAAACTGCAAAATTGGTATGACTATTTATGAACAAATAAAAGATTTATATTTTTCAAATTATATTTCTAAAAGTTATTTACAAGGATACGGACATATTACACATTAAAGTTTAATAACAACGCGTTTCGTAATAGTCGAAACCGAAGAAAGTAGGTATTTTTCTGTAGCTAATTTGTAATTTTGTATTAAATGTGTGATTCAATAGATATTATGTTTGTATTATTTATATTTGTATTAATTAAAAATAAAAACAAATTCTTGGTTCAAACAAATTGGTTCTTTATGTGTACAAAACTAAAAATAAAAATTACAAAAAAAAAAAACTGACTGGTATATGTAAACTAAATACTAAGCAAATAATTTAAACATAAGCTTTTAGTCTATAAATATTTGTTATCGGTTTGGGCGACAACCGTAACCGACGAAGCGCGGACAGTCGTCAACCCTAAGACAGTAGGCAATTAAATCGCGGATTGGGTCGGAGATAACCTACTTCCCCTCTTTATTCTATGCGGATACAGACAGCGAGAGAGGAGCGCGCGTGTTTTTTGCATTTGATGGATTTCATATGCATACTTTTGTAGGCGCTTGTGACCAGTACCGACTTTCCTCAAAATACCGGGCGTTGTTTTGTCCGGTATGACTATTGATTTTTTACCGGACAGGCCTTGAAAATACCAGACTGTACGGTTATATACCGGACATCTGGCAACCCTAGTACCAAAAGGCATAGCCATATTTTTCTATCGTCAAAACAAGTTTAAGTTACTTAAGCGCCGAAATATCCGATCTCTAGTAATAACTCAAAAATAGGAAATGTGCCAGATTCTCTTGTTCTCAACTAAATTTAAATTCAGTAGATAAATTTTTTCTTTCCATTTTATTAAGAAAAGGATAGATAATAAAAATGAGTTTCATCATCATCATCATCATTATGAACCTTTTTATCGTCCCACTGTTGGGCACAGGTCTCCTCTCATACAGAGAAGGATTGAGCGTAATCACCCCGCTTGCTCAATGTGGGTTGGCGATTTCAGACATAAAGTCCAGGTTTCCTCAAGATGTTTTCTTTCACCTTCAGTCATTGGTGTCGAAGATATACTTAGAAAGTACATATAACTTTAGAAAAGTTATATTGGTACTTGCCTCACCTGGAAACGAACCCGCGCACTCATAGTTGAGAGGCTGGTGTTTTAACCACTAGGCGACCACGACATACAAAATTATAAAATAAGTTTAGTCCTATCAAATTAGTCAGTGGACTTTTTAAATTGTTTAAAGTGTTGTTTACTAAATAAAAGTGCATGATTTATGTAGTAAAAAGTGCATTCAGTAAACAATTCATAAAAAAAATATTGATATCGCAGCGTTGTGGCCTCATCATGACTTTGCCTCAAACCTCCCTCGTAGACGGTTCACGTGGCCGCCTTTTTCAACAACGTGACAATGGCTAAATGCACAAACCGTGCGAAGTCAAAAAAGAAAGAAAGGAAGAAAAATTAGTCGGTGCTTGACGTAGATTGACGTATTTTTAGTAGCTACATATTTATGTTTCTAATCCACTTTAATCTGCATGTGGTGTAATCAATCTTTTTATTGAAACCGACAACATGCAACATGTTTATTTCAGAGGTTTCCTTATTATACGAGGCACGCCTTTAAAGTTTTGTCGTTAAAAAAAAACACAACCAGAACCTTATAGTACTTTTTACTGTTTTTCAAAGTATTCCTCACGTAGCTTTTCCATCTATTCACTTTTCCATCGCTTAAACCAGATATTACAACATTTAGTTCACTCTAAAGTGGAGTGTTCAAATGGCTGACTTGAATGCGTCGACTACTTCTTCACCGGACTGGAACCTTTGACTACGAAGACTTTTCTTAAGGGTCCGTCCTGTTAATCTGCTCATTTTGATCAATTTTGTTCCATGATTGTGAGAATATGTTACATAATATTAGTAAAATTATGTATGATATGGATAGTACAACTCTTCATCTAGCTGCTTGCTTGACTACTTTTTTCAAGAAACTTCATAATTAGTAGTAAATCTACAATTTCCAATACTCTTTTTCTCAAATTTCACGTTCGAGTGAAGTTTGACCATAGTTTCTGAAGAAACTACAAGCGATTTTGCCTATAAAAAAGTACTATTCACATCAGCATACTTGCTGCTAGCTTGACCACTTTTTCGAGTTTATTTCATAATTCAGCCAAAAAAGAAGACAGAAATTAAGAAATTCAAGGGAAAACTGCAGCCAAACAAGTATGTTTTTTCTATAATAAAGCAACTTTTTTTAAAAATTAAAAAATGCCTCATTAATTTTAAGGTATTTTTATAATAGAAACAAAAGTTTATTTTCTAAAAAGAATTTTTTTCATCATGAAAATCAATGTCAAAATCTACTATATTTACGAGCGCGCAAACCAGTGTGACCATATGTGGCAGGATCCTGCCTTTTTGGCAGGTTTAGCCCTTTATTTTACTCTGTGGCACTTTTGTTTGACGTTTTAGAAATCTGGCAGGATTTGGCACTTTCGGCAGTATTAACAATATAGTATAGCCGCTAGCCGCTACAGCCCACAAAAAGAGTAGGATGCAGTATCCAATTCAAATTCAAATAATACTTTATTCAAGTATGCTTAGATACAAGCACTTTCGAATCATGAATTACAACCAGAGAACAGAGCAATTTGTTGTTAGGAACAATACAAAATAAATAAAATAATAAAAATCCTAAAAAGAAATGTCAAAAGAAAATAATGTTGAATGTATCTAGACAAAAATTCTTACTTCAAATTTTTAAAAAAATAATTTAGAATGTTTCTAGAAGGAAATTCTAATGCCAAAATGTAAAAAATTAAATTATGGTTAAAAAATTAATACCTTAAGAGGTAATGGTTCAAAAACAAGCCGAATGCTGCTTGTGAAAGGATATTCTTGAAAATCAATCTGATAAAACAAAAACGCCGAACAGATTTATTAATGAACATGTCGCCTCTATTTTTACCCGACTACGGCGAAGCAAAAGGAGGGTTATGATTTTGACAGGCTATGTATGTATGTATGTTCATCTGTTCCCTCGTAACTTCTAAACTACTTATCAGAATTCGACAAATGATATATCATTAGAAGCGTCTTAATTGTCCGCTGGTTATAGGCTATATGTGGTTTCACAAAATCTACTGTGGCGCCCTCTAGCGGACAAAACATACAGAGTAAAAAAATAAAGTTAAGATAAATATGCCGTGTTTGGTATCACTTGAAAGCGCTTTACTTGTACATTTTGAATATATATATATTGCTAGCATTTGCGCGTGACTTTACCTGTATTCATGGGCTGGTTGCATATAATTCACATCTTTTCGTTCATAGCTTCTTTACTACTTATCAGAATAAGACCACTGCAGTACCATTAGAAGGGCTTTGATATTCTGTTAGTTATGAGCTATAAATCTTGTCACCAAATTTAGTATTGCGCCCTCTAGCGGACAAAAAGTTCTATGTTAATATAAAATTAAAATAAATATACCGTGTTTGGTATCACGTGAAAGAGCTTCACGAGTGCTTTATGCTTGTACATAATTACAAGAATGCTTTAATGATGTGAAATATGAGCGATTAGAGTAAAGCGCGGATCACGGGAACTGTGAATCGCTTTATGCAATGTAGAGCAGTGTGAACATTAATAGAATATGTAATGCACTAATGAAAACGACATAAGCTGGAAGTAGCTCCACGCGGTGAAGGCGGAAACAGTTTGATAACTGGCTAAATCTCCCATAAGAAGGCCTCTGCACTATATGCCTTCGGGCTTATGTTGTTATATGTGCGTGTAGATGTAATATGTCAAGTACCTAGTTTTTAGTTCATCAGTTTAACTTTTGTTAATAATATGCGCCACAAATACACTTTAACACCAAAATAGCACAAATAAAAAAAAAGTTAAAAAACTAAAACCCAACTAATTTTTCATGTTTGGAAAGGCGTAGTCACACGTTGTCAAGGTGCTACGGTAGGTAGGTATATGTAACGTGTGACTACGCCTTTCCAAACATGAAAATTTATCTCTACATAGTGAATATTGCATACTTCAGAATAGTATTGTATGACATTAGTACTGTGTCCATTTACTTGCAACTACATTAGCAACTTTGTTCAGTTCAGTATTCTGAAAATCTTGTTTTATACTTTTTCAGCGTCGTTTTTTGTCGTAGTTGGGTTTTAGTTTTTTAACTTTTTTTTTAGTTGTTAGACAGGGCATTAGTGAATATGGTGACTGCGTTTTATTCCAGCCAACTAAAGAAATAACAAAAGCGATGTATAAAGAAAGTGATCCAGAAGAATACGATGCTAATAGGAATGTGTAATTTAATTCAGTTCACTTTTAGAATATAAGATCTATTATTTATCCTACTAATATACATATAAAGCTGAAGAGTTTGTTTGTTTGTTTGAAAGTGCTAATCTCAGGAACTACTGGTCCGATTTGAAAAATTCTTTTTTCGTTTGATAGCCCATTCATCGAGGAAGGCTTTTGGCCATATAGCATCACATTGCAACCAATAGGAGCGGAGCATTTAAAAAAAAAAAGCCTGTGAATCCGTGTGGCACAGCTAGTTTTAAATACAACTTTACACAACAAAAAAATAATGTGTTTATTTATTTTAAACTTTTAAATTATATTGGCATTATTTTGGCATTTTGTGCTTTTGATTGTGGCAGGATTTGTCAGTTTTCTTGTCTAAGTGGGGCAGGATCTCTAATTTAAGGTTGGTCACACTGGCGCAAACGCCGCCGGCTCAGTGGTAACACGGCTAGCGCAAAGAGAGGACGTATCACTTTGTGTCGCCAAGAGCTCGCGAGGTTTACGTAGGTTTATGTAAAAAATGTACTGCGACTACCACAACTTGGTCCTTTAATTATTTTTCTTTCTTAGTAATATTATATTAGTTGTGAATTATATTAGGATATTTACGACTTATCCCTTGGATTGCTTTAACTAATTTTTAACCGACTTTAAAAATGAAGGAGTATATTTTTTTTGAGTTCGTAGATTTTTCCATCATTTGTTTTTTTTTTTTTATTTTTATATATTATAAACTAGCGCTTGACCGCAATCCTGCCTGATGGTAAGCAGTGACGCAATCGTTGATGGTAAACCAATTTGTGAACCAATTTAAAAATATCTTGGGTTTTTAGTTCTCTATTAAAGTCAATTCACATAATGCTTTTGTTATACCTAAACTCATTTTTTTTTTAAGATAATGGGGCGAAACAAGGGAGCACATTACCAATGTATCAATAAAAGAAAGAGGAATAGAGAGGGAATGGCAAGAGCCAGACAAGTGCTTAAAGAACGTACTTTTAATCAACTGGATACCACTTCGTCATCTACTATGAGTGTCGAAGTTGATGTAGGCACAGTACGTTTCTGCTATCTCATTTTTTTAATAGCCTACTGTGTCTCCCTCTTCTGGGCAAAGGCCTCCCCTTTTTACTTCCAAACCAACCATAACCTACAACCACCAATACCACAATAACCTACAATTATTTATTAATTTTATTTCACAAGTCTTTCAATCAAATACAGCTTGTTACTGTTTTTTTTTATATATTCATATGCTATTTATTGCAGAGTAAAGAAAATAATCCAAAGGAAGTAAGTTATTTATTTAGAAACATACAATTATAGCACTATTACAGAGCATTCCAATTCAGTGCTATAAGTAAGAATAAATTATACAAAACAAAAAAAAAACATTACATACATAAAGTCAGAATAACTATTAAAGAAACATTTATAATATATTTACATTATATACTTAGACTATAATAAACAGGAACAATACCTATATCATTAATTATTATTAGTTGTTTGGCAACAAATTTATTTTCAAGCGATGTCTTTGAAACTGAGTCAAACAAGGTATGTACTGGATGTACTAACTATGCTGCATTTAATGCACATTAAGTAATAATAATTAATTTAATTCACCAGAAACACACATAAGTTTGAATTTTTGTTGTTTCAGCAGTCACCAGTTTCGTTGTTGGTTATAGAAGGACGAAGAGTAGTTGATTTTCAGTATTTTTTTGACCAATTTATTAACATATTAAGTCACAATTCAAAATTTGGATGCAATGCATCAAAACTCGTTATAATTGAAGAAAAATTGCAAGGGTTTTGTTCAACATTTTCATTGTCATGTGCAATGTGTGGAAGTCAATTCCTGCTAAAGACGTGTCAAATTAAAACAAACAAACTGGACGTTAACCAAAGCGCTGTTTCGGGAGTTATAAGTATCGGATGTGGTCGAACCAACTTAAATGAGCTAGCTGCTTCCATAGATTGACCACTTATGAATAAATCCATTTATGAAAAATGTCACGTCAATTTATTTAACTGGTGGAAAACTACAGCCGAAGCCACAATGATAGAAGCTGGTAAGGAAGAGGCTTCTATAGCTCTCGAAAGTGGCAATGTAAGTCCATCAGGTATACCAACTATAGCCGTAACAGCTGATGCTGCTTGGGGAAAACGTTCATATAAAACAAATTTTTCTTCCGCAGCAGGCGTTGGAGCTAGCTAATAGGGGTGAAAACTGGCAAATTATTACATGTTGGTATTAAAAATAAATACTGTGTTACATGTTCCCGTGCAGCTAATAAAAATATTACACCCTTGAAACACCGGTGTAATAAAAATCATACTGGCTCTTCCACTAGTATGGAGAAATCAATAATCGTTGAGGGATTTAGAGAATCTGTGAAAACACATAATTTAGTGTATGCAAAACTTATTGCTGATGGTGACTCAAGTGTGTATAAAAACATATTGGAAAGCAGGCCATATTCAAACGTTACGGTCGAAAAAGTGGAGTGTTCCAATCACTTAATGCGCAATTATAATGGGAAAAATTTAAGTTTGATGAAAGATACGTCCATCCCATTAAACGAACGCAAGCTACTACATTCTGATCGAGTGAACCGATTACGAATTGCTGTGAAAGCAGCAGTAAGATTCCGAGGAACTCAAAATGTTCCATTTACTGAGCAAATCAAAAACTTACAAAAAGACATTATCAACAGCCCACAACATATTTATGGAGACCATTCACAATGTGAAAACTATTACTGCACAGACGAAAAACCAACTTTTGCCTATTGCCCGAAATTGTCGATCCAAGAAAATCTCGTTCAATGCCTCTACGAGACACTTCATTTTCAAATAATAGGAGGCTAATGCCGGCAGCTAGGTCCTGAAGTTCATCTAAGAGATTTCTTTAAGGTATTCTTACGGTTGCTTTAAAATTCTTTGTTAAATAATATTTTAAACATGTTTTTGTTTTATATATCGTTTACCTAAATACTGGAAATCTGTCTAACTGGAGGTATCTATCGTAATCCTAAATGCTGCATCCGGTTAGACTGGAAGCCGGTCCGAACATAGTTGGGAAAAAGGCTAGGCAGATGATTATGATATTGTATATGTAGGTACTTACACTACACTTTAATATTGGTATCCATAAACTAATTATTTAGTTATTGCAAAAACTCAAAAGGAAAATTAATTTATTTATATATACTTACTACAGTAGGTAGGACATAGATATCGACGCTTGAAAGGCAATCATATCTTCTTCTTCTTCTACAGCCTATAGATGTCCACTGCTGGACAAAGGCCTCCCCCAAGGCTTTCCACGCTGACCGGTCTTGTGCTGCCCGCATCCATCGGCTTCCCGCGACCTTCACCAGGTCATCGGTCCACCTTGTTGGGGGTCTCCCTACGCTGCGTCTTCCAGTACGTGGCCGCCACTCCAGAACCTTGCTGCCCCATCGGCCATCGGTTCTACGAGCAATGTGCCCTGCCCACTGCCACTTAAGTTTAGCGACTCGCAGAGCTATGTCGGTGACTTTGGTTCTTCTGCGGATCTCCTCATTTCTGATTCGATCACGCACAGAAACTCCTAGCGCTCTTTTCATTGCCCTTTGTGTGACTCTGAGCCTTCGTATGAGGCCCATTGTGAGCGACCACGTTTCAGTTCCGTAAGTCATCACTGGCAACACACACTGGTCAAAGACTTTAGTCTTGAGACACTGTTGTATCTTGGACGACGAGAAGATGTAGCGTAGCTTCCCGATCGCTGCCCAACCGAGCTGGATTCACCGAGACACCTCTTTCTCGAAGTATCGATCGGCAATCTTACAGGTGCTGTTTAATAAAGTCTCTGCAACCATATAATGCTTGCAAAGCCCCGGTGCTTCAATGGTGCTTGGTACCCAGACGTTTTATCCTAAACAGGTGCAGTTGACAGCCTCCGTGGCGTAGCGGTAGCGGACGCGGCCGCTGCGCAGGGTGGCGCGGGTTCGATCCCCGCACAGTGCAAGTATTTGTATGCATGAATATGAATATTTGCACTGGTCTGGTCGTGCCTCGGAAAGCACGTTAAGCCGTTGGTCCCGGTTGCCATACGAACATCTAGTGGCAGTCGTTACGGGTTGTTGGAGCCCTCAAAAGTCCAACAATTGGTCTAACTGTAATGCTTCGATGTCGCCTTCGGGTTGTGGAGGTCAGACGGCAGTCGCTTCACGGAAAATGTCGAAGTTTAGCCATATCAGCAGTTGGACTGGTAAAGCGGACCCCAGACTCCAAAGCTGAAAAAGGCTTCGGATGCGACTGGGAATAACGCTGGGATGATGATGATGACCTCTTTCTCGAGGTTGAACCTACCTAGTTGGACTGTTTGTCCCAGGTATACATACTCGTCAACAACTTCGAGTGCAGAGCAACCAACTACAATTGGAGTGGGTGCGACATGAGAGTTCGACATGATCTTCGTCTTATCCATGTTCATTTTTAGACCCACTTGTTGGGAAGCTCTGCTGAGGTCATTGAGCATTTTGCCCAAGTCTTCCAGGGTCTCAGCCATGACCACGATATCATCTGCGAAACGGAGATTAGTGATGTACTCGCCGTTGATGTTGACGCCAAGTCCTTTCCAGTCCAGGAGCTTGAAGACATCTTCCAACGCAGCAGTGAACAATTTAGGAGATATGACATCTCCTTGTCTCACTCCACGCTGCAGTTGGATCGGTTTCGAGTCCTGATCCTGGAGACGGACTGACATGGTGGCGTTTTTGTACAAACACTTTATCACCTCAATGTATCGATGGTCAATTTGGCACCGCTGGAGAGACTGTAGCACCGCCCAAGTCTCAATCGAATCGAAGGCCTTCTCATAGTCCACAAACGCCAGCATAGTGGTTTGTTATACTCCTCGGACTTCTGTATAACTTGCCGCAGCGTATGAATGTGGTCTATGGTGCTAAAGCCTTTTCGGAAGCCTGCTTGTTCGGGAGGCTGGAAGTCGTCGAACCTGCGAGCGAGACGATTCGTGATGACCCTAGAAATCATATCTAAGCGACAAAAGTTCGTAAATTGAGTTATATACACCATTCGAACCGCCAGATTTTTCTGCGTCGTTTGGTGTATAATTGTATATAACTCAATTTACGAATTTTTGTCGCTTAGATATGATTGCCTTTCAAGCGTCGATATATTATCGCGTAATAATTATGTTAACCCTAAAATTTTGTTAATAGATTTTAGATTGTTTAGGGTTTTTAGATTGTTTTTTTTTTGTTTTCTGTCGACCTCCGTGGCGCAGCGGTCAACACGCCTGCCTGCGACGCGGAGGCCCCGGGTTCGATCCCCGGCCATGTCATGATGAAAAACGATCTTTTCCTGATTGACCTGGGTCTTGAATGTTTATCTATATATGTATTTCTTATAAATATAGTATCGTTGAGTTAGTATCCCATATCACAAGTCTCGAACTTACTTTGGGGCTAGCTCAAGCTGTGTGATTTGTCAGTATATATTTATTTATTTATTTTAGATTTCTAGATAATATTATATTAAAGAAGAATATTAAATTAAACTGATTACTTATTCTAATATTTCATTTTACCGTATATGTTTTTATTTCTTAAATTGCCTATGTAATAAACTATCATTACACCATATTTTTTTAATTTCAAAATGTATCAATATTCATCTAAATTGTGATAAATATACAATGTGCACTCGTTTCCGACTATTCACAAATCATACTTTATATAATTTAGAATAATATCTTCTAAAGGATCAAAAATGTTTAAGCGTTCACTAAGCTCGATATTTACGCGCGTGTGCGTCTAGCTGCTAGAACGATGCACACAAAGGTAACATCGCAACGATTTTACCTAAACTGTAGCGAGAGAATTTTGTGCACGGACTCTTAATTTTAGGAAGTATACAGAAATCGTTACGGCTTATGTCAGGATTGTATGGAGGGTGGTCAAGAATTTCTACTTTTTCCTGCTTTTACTTTTTCAATGCTTTTAATATACAGATTAGAGGAACTACGTTTATTGGAGGTTTGGCGGGAAAGCCAAAATGAATGCCACGCTCATTTTTCATTGAACTTTTAAATTATTTATAGTGTCGTTTACTAAATAAAAAGTTGTGATTTATGTAGTAAAAAGTGCATTCAGTGAATAATTCTTATAGAACATTGAAATATTGCAGCATAGTGGCCACATCATGATAGTGTCACAAATCTTCCTCCTAGTGTCGGTTCACGCGGGAGACGAAAGGAGATAGGTTTAGGTTAGGTTAAGTTAGGATAAGTTTAGAATAAGTTAGGATAAGTTAAAAAAGAAGACAAGATTAACGAAGAAATGGCTCAAAGGTCTTAGCAACCAAGCCAAAAAGTCCTATAATAATAAAAAGTAAAAAAACTAAAACCCAACTACGACAAAAAACGACGCTGAAAAAGTATAAAACAAGATTTTCAGAATACTGAACTGAACAAAGTTGCTAATATAGTTGCAAGTAAATGGACACAGCAGACTCTACCAAGATGCCTTCGTTGTAAATTGACAATAATGTCATACAATACTATTCTGAAGTATGCAATATTCACCATTTAGAGATAAAAGCTATGTCCCGCAAAACCGTTTTCACGGTTTGTCTGTGGGAACGGAACAAACAGTCCATCTGCAATAAATTATTATTACTAGCAAAAAAGTTACATTAACAATATCACATCTTACATAATTGCTTACAGACTACTGAGTAAGATCATTTTAAGTGACCTGGCAAATTTTCTGACCTCTTATGTCAGCAGGCAATTGGTTAAGCCAGTATGGTACCTACTCTTTTGTCCAGCGTTCGGTCGCCAAAATAATTACTAACTCTTGGTACATGAAATTTACCTGCTGACACCATCTTAGTTGCGTAGTTATGGGTTACTAGGGAGGAACGCTCCCAGCTACCATAACTCTGGCAGTCATTTCGTGATCGATTTTTCGAAATGACTGCCAGAAGACAACCCAATATCACAGCGATTCAACTAGTACAAAGGCTTCTGGGGGACCAAGAAGACTGATGCCTAATGGGTCAGGGTTGCGGGTTAGTTAAAAAAGAAACCGTGGCCCTGGTGCACAGGCCAGTGAAGAAACACGGGTGGGAAAAGTCTGGCACGCCCTTCCGCTGCGCCCAGAGCGGGAGAGGTGATTTGATGACAAAAAAAGCTTTGTGCATGTTCTAGAATCAAACATTGGAAGACACCCGATATTTATCAACACCTTATAGAGAGATACATAATAAATGCTCTACATTCAAATACTACATTCATCATCTTCATCTCAGCGTTAATCCCAGTCGCATCCGAAGCTTCTTCAGCTTTGGAGACCGGGGTCCACTTTACCAGTCTAACTGCTAAGTTTCGCTAAACTTTGACATTTTCCGTGAAGCGACTACCGTCTGACCTCCACAACCCGAAGGCGATACCGAAGTATTGCAGTTAGATTGTGTTGTGATTGTGTTGTGTTAGATTGTGTTGTGATTGTGTTGTGTTGTTAGGTTGTGTTGTGTTGTGTGTGTGGTTGTTGTTGTTGTGAATGAAAAGGTCAGTTAGTGAGTCTATTATATGTTAAATTATTTTTTCGTACCACTTGCTCATAAAGTGACATTCTATGCTACAAAAAGCGAACATAACAATAATAATTTATAATCTGTTAAAAACAGGGGAAGAAAATTGTACTGAATTTCATTCATCCTCTAGGGGAAGAATGTGATTTAAAGGAGATGTTTCAGAAATGTATGGAGCCTGGGCCAGCACATTGTACACTTAATGCTAGATATAGTTACGCTATACTTCACTGTTTTTTTAAGATAATTTCCTACATTTTGGCTTAGTTTTTATACTGATTCAATTTAACTTGGCCAAGGAGTGCAACACAACTACTAATAAATATGGTGGTCGGCAATAAGCGAAATAAGATTTTGACAGTGACATTTGATTGACTTGTCATGTATCTAAGGCTATCGTATCTATAATATTATCTACCATAAGACTGCGAAAAAAACAAAACATGAATTCCGAACATACGGCCTAGTAAATAAACACAATCAACTCAAATCAACGCTCGACACTAACACAACGGGAAAATAGAACTGTCAAAGTCGCCAATCAAACGTCACAAAAAGTGTCATGTGGCTACCTTAATAAAGGGTTATCTCACTAAAAAACGTTTCAAATAATTAATTATATGAACTTGTATTTTTATTCAATTTAATTTAGTAGTATTTTTATGAAAATCTTCAATTTTTTTCCTCTTTATCTATATAGCGTACATAGTGGTGGTCCAAAATGAAACATCTCCTTTGAAATACTTACCAAAACACACAAACATTGAGTTTATATATAAAGCATTATAGATCTGTTTGAAAAAGGAAAACTCATTTATTAAAGTTATGATTATTATACTATAAAGTTACGAAAACCGACGAGGCCGTATGAGCTTGAAGCCTATGCTTTTTCCGACAAAAAAATATTAGTCTAGGAATTTGCCGCATTTTTGTTTTCTTCAAATACATAAAACCATATTAAGCAGTCTAATTAAGAAAAATATAAAACTTAATCCATCAGAGCCATAACCATCAACTTCACATTTTATCTTCGTCCGTAACTCACGATGCACCAACACCACTATCGCCGACACAGAACATTGTCTATTCCGTGATCGCCGACTACTATCTGCAATGAAACGCAAGTTCCTAAGACGCAAGAACAGAGAAATACTCAAATCAACTCATCAACAATAACTGTACCAAACAAAATGTAACTCTCTCTATCAATAATTGGACCAATGCTTGCAATGTTAACTTTTACTTTTAATTGTCATTATTTTTAATAAATGCTTTTCTCATATTATTATTGTGTTAATTTTTTCGAAAATGGTACAAAAAGTAGAGTATTTTCCTCGGTGAAAAAGCTGTCTTAGTCTTGGGTGACCTTAAATCCCTCGCTACACTCAGGACTCGTCTTAACTCCCTCGCTTCGCTCGTGGTTCGCAGCTTTTAACAGCCTCGCTACGCGACTTTCGTTACGCTCGCAATTTAAATCATCACCCGCGACAGACACCCCGAGTCCTTCGTTACGCTCGCAATTTAAATCATCACCCGCGACAGAAGACACCGCTTTATTCCCTTGGTTAATAATCTACTATTAATTTACTCTCATGAATGGGTATCAAAAGTCGTACAAAAAAGTGCCACTTTTTATTCTTAAAATTTCACTAGAGAAAGCATTCTTTGAAATATAATGCCTGATGAACTCATTTACTAAGCTGTTCTATTTAAAAAAGTAATTTGTCTAATGTTATTTTTGCTACAGATATTACTGAAGTAGCTATTTATATTTTTCAGTTGATAAATTGGTTCATTTTCAGTCAAATTACCTATATACAACGGCGTACTTACTAATCTTGTTAACGTTTAACCTACTGCGATGTTAAATAACCATAGATACCTTATTTATGTATTATACATGTCATGCAGTACATTTTTACTATGGTACCAAACCTGAACTCGCGACAGAAAACAAGCGGATGCTCTCCGCCCACTATTGATTCCAAATAATATTTCAGTCACAACAAACCAAACGACACGTTCTCAGTAGAAACGCTTCTGACTAATGGACTAACGAGGCATTCAGTAATAATTAATTTCTGTTACATTTAATTAAATCGATTCAAATCAATTTAATCGATTCATATACCACACCCATAATAATCGGCCTATAATGTTCCCACTCCCGGAACGGCCTGTGTTCCGGGAGTGGGAAAATTATAGGCCGATTCGCTCGGTGATCCTCTCGGTGAGAGGGAGTGGAGCAAGTGGTTATTATCATGCAACGTATAATTTTTGCTATTGTTTGTAACAGACACACACGCGCGCGCGCGCCCGCACACATACGCACACACACACTCACACTCTCTCACACACACACCCTCACTCAGCCATACATCCACCCTCGCATACACACACACACACACCCCTACACACACCCTCTAACACACATACACGCACCCCCACACAGGCACATACACACTCGTAGCGTAGGAAATTTAACTTTAAATTTTTGGCAGTATCACGACCAATCAATCAGGTATATCGACCCAGTCCACTATTGTATCATAAATAGTTAAAGCGGTGAATCACTGTCTCTCAAGATACAGGCTATCGTCTAGTTTGAGAGGCAGAGTTTCCCCTTATGGTGTACCTACAGATCA
The DNA here is from genome assembly GCA_017933935.1 of Sesamia nonagrioides. Classification (NCBI taxonomy): domain Eukaryota; kingdom Metazoa; phylum Arthropoda; class Insecta; order Lepidoptera; family Noctuidae; genus Sesamia; species Sesamia nonagrioides. The sequence goes on from JADWQK010000117.1 coordinate 20,288, forward strand.
GTTCTTGACATGTATTGCATTGTGTTTCTATCTAAGTCTACTTGAACTATGTATTGTATGAACCATGTGAAATCTGTTCCTTTTTTGATTAAATAAAAACATTAATATTATTATATTATACTATGACGTATTACTTTTAGTACTGGTGAGAAATTATGTCGATGTGATACATAAACAGAGTGTAGCGGTACCACTAGCTACAAACGCCAAAAATAAATAACGCGTCATAACTGATGTCACACGATTTCTACATCTCGCAAACAGAGTTTACCGTGCGAGTAGCATACATACAATCATTGGCCAAGTGCCCCCCAGACTTAACACCCGTCTAGTCGGAGGATCCTCCCTTTTCTACGGAGGATGAGTGAAGTTTACTCCCTGTTCCTCCTACAAGAGTAAAGTAATGACCTTGGAAGTATTCGGAAGGAAATGGATCAAGATCTGCAAACAAAATGTGATGGACTTAAGATATTATATGTATCTGTTTCCTAAGATATAGGTATAGGTACCTAGTTTAGTAGACAGGGTGACCATGATGTTTATGGATTCGTGTAGATATTTCTTCATATTATATTGCACATCTGGGGGCCTAGTCTGCTATTTTATATAATTTTGTCATTGCAGCACGTTTCCATTGTCATTTTGCTATTAGCCCTTAATCTGCTCTATCATGAACATCGGTCATTGATTTCTTAACGGAATGGTCATTGTTGTATTGCCATTATTATAAAACTCGTTAGTAGAAATGAGTTTCTAAAAACTACTACCCAATTTGAACATTTCTTTAAGCAAGATTTTGTTAATGTGTATTTTTAAATATTAATTACAAGTTTTTTAAGCAGTCTAGAGTAGAAAATAGTTATTAAATAGCAAAAAACATTATTGTGAAACTATAAAACTAAAAAATTTGTTATCTGTTAAAGTCAAATGTGACATTAATACAAACTGACTGACGTTTATTTGTTTTTTTTAACAGCTGGTGTTTTGATATGTATTCATTTTTGTTTATATTATTAAAATTATAATTACTACATAAAGAAAAACAAGAAGCCACTACAGCCGCGTCAATAAAAGGCGAAGTGTGATTTGTAAACTCCAAGCTGCATCATCACAGAGTACTTTAATTTTGTGCATCATCCTTCAAGGCTGGATGCTATTGACGTCAGAAACGCTGAGTCGTCTCTTGCATGCTCAGACCATCAACGACTTGACTAAGGTCATTAATCGACAGAGCTCCATCACAGCAAAAATGGTTCAAGTTCACCGAGACATCTGTGTCAAAAAGGTAATTAAGTACTGTTTATTATTCGTAATTCATCTTTATGAAAGTTTAGTAGAATAAACTTAATTATTCAAAATGAAAACTTCCACTCATTGGGTGTTTTATTTATTTATTTAAACAACACCCACAATAAGAAATAAGTAGCTTTGAAAACAATATCATAACAATTAAATATAAAACCCCCGCTAAGCTTGTGTTAGATGTAGGTTTAAATCAGTAGTAGCATTGGCCAGAATTTAAAATCTTTATGGCAACTACATACTAAGCGCTAGGTTACAAATTTCACATTAAATAGGTGTAAGTTGGAATTTTTTATTAAAGTTAGTTTTGTTTTACAGAAACCCTGCAGAATTATGATGTCACCAGATTCTGAGTCAGATTTCTGGAGAATGCAAGAGGTAAATTTGACAATTTATTAAAAGCTAGTTTAATTAAATATATTTTAGAAGAGATCTCCTAAAATATTGAACAACCTATAACCTACTAAGTATGTCCATATAATAATAATCCATAGAAGATATGTCTAGCAGTATGGGTTACAAAGGGATATAAAAGTAAATGAAACAGTGTTTATTAAAAAGAATAATAATTTATTTTAAATTTCTGTTTTGTGCAATACTGCGGTGGATCTGTAACAAAGAGTTATATCATTTTAATAATAATTAGAGTATTTTCATACTTTCCTAGAATATTGAGGAGGGTTTACACTACATACCTGCTAATTTAGTTTATGCATTTTTCCACAGGTTGTCAACAAAAGTGCAGTGCTGCAGTGATCCCGATCAACCTTCAAGAAGATCCCGATTCACCCTGCTATGGTCTTGATAATTAGGGGCTTCTTATTGCTTTCCTCCTAAATTAAAAGACTGATTATTGGTGTGTTTTATTATTTAAATGACAAAATGTCTTTTTTTTTTGTATAATAAAACATTTTGACTTAATGTAAAGTTGATATTTAGTTTATGAGAAAATAGATATGTATAGTTATAAATAAATGTTGAATTTTAATAGGTATAGTGGTTTCATTTATGTTGTGACAGGATTGCAGATGGAATGGAATAAGCTTATGGGTGTATGTTTGGTCTTCTGTGAAAGAAAGTATGAGAGAGAGTCCACTGTTGCATGTTAGTTTTAGTAGTAGTTTTTAAGTTAATGTAATTAACGTTGTACCATTTTAGTCAATTATAAATAAATAAAGTAACTAATAACAGTCCAACTATTATGTATCTTTACCAACATAGTTAAAAGAAATTACATACCTGCCGCAGTGTTCCTGCATAATCTTCATCAGGTGGCAATAATGCTTTTGGCATTTTCAAACGCAATATTTGTGGTTTATTCTTTAGTTTCAAAGTCTTTGTTCCTTCATTGATTGCAGTAGACACAGTAATTTGTGAAACTTTATGGAGGGCATCCTGAGCAATAAAAAATCTCATAGAACCTCGATGCATAAAATGCAAGTGCTATTAGAATCTGCAATAAAAATATAACATTAATCAATCTATGTCGTGTTTGTAGCTATATATTACTATAGAATAATACATCAATTGTCAAATTACGTTTCCTCACCTTAATTTCTGTCCATACGCTATCGATTCGATGCAGTCTGGCGATAAGGAGAATGAGTTCTTCAATTAACCCTCTTAATGAGACATATTCAAGGCGAAACGTTTTCACAAATTCCGCCTCGGGATATCAATAAAGGGATTTGTATTGAAACTCGTCAAGCGATGAGTTCCACGTCTCCTGCTTATCTTCTTTCTCTAGCATCCACTGCGTTGGCTAGCTCAAGAATATTTGCTAGTAGTAGTAGTAGTAGTAGTAGTAGTAGTAGTAGTAGTAGTGAAAACATTCTCAAATATTCCACAAACACAATAGATATCTCACTTTTTGTATAAAACCACCACCACAATCGAGCTGCCTCGCTTCGAAAAGCAATGTTTGTACAAAGACGTCATCATAACAGTTCAATGATCAAAAGAACTGTCAAAATTTTAGCAGATTACCGTGTATGTTAGTCATTGATTTGTGATTTTTTACAAAATTACCGTTTTATGCCATTTCGTTCAGTGATTGACCACTTGGCACGCCATTTTGTTAGCAGATTAAGGATTTTGTGAAAATCGGTCATTATGATATTAAAAGTCGAGCATTTTGACACTATTGCAATAGCAGACTAGGGCCCCTGCTCTTGTGTATGAATCATGTGTGATGTCATAATAAAGATTATTATTATTATATCAAAGCAATTAGGGTATCGGTGAGAAAGTAGGGGCAGGGTGCTTACTTGCCGGCAAGTGAAGGAACATGGTGGGTTTTAGCCAGTAAAAGTCTTTCGCTCCATTGAGAGCGGGAGAGGTCATTTAATGCTTTCCTATACTAAAATGGGGTGCGTACTTTAATGAACAATTCAGTCATTTATGTAACTTTCTTTTTAATATTATAAATTAGTGCTTGACTGCAATCCCGCCTGATGGTAAGCAGTAATACAATCGTTGATGGTTAAGCGCACTAGTTTATTAAAAGCTTATTCACTCTAGCCTTGAAAGACACTTAAATTGTGGTCGGGCAGAAGGAGCCGCCGCTGCCACATTGTTCCAGTCCCCTCGATGTACGCGATAAAAGCCGAGGCGAAACGCTTCGTCGAATCGTAGTTTTAACAACGGGTGGACACTGGCCGTACGACGGGTCGTCAGATGATGGAACGGAGATGGAGGAGTGAGTTGTGCAATTCACGCGCACACTCCAAAATGCATCCTATCTGGTGGCCCAGCTACTCTACGCATGCGCTACAGACTTTGGAGACCGTTTTGAATCAAATTTGGGTCGCCAATTAGCCTCTTCGTACTCTTCTATAAACTTCATTCAATGGGAGGTAGACAGTTTAGGAAAATCAATTTTATGTCATCTATCGGGCATCGCAAAATTTTAATTACGGAGGAGAAAAAGATCGCTTTTATGTTTTTTATTATTAAATATTTGTGTATCTCCTTTCTATCTCTTTTTAACAATACAAAGCAGCTAAACTACGATCTAACAAAAGTCAAAACAACTGAGTCTGATTGGGGACACAGTTGATTGTATCTGTTGCTAGACTGTTTGCTTGCAATCAATCATTGTTGTTCCTAGACCTATTCGAGACGAAGTTGACTACCTTTCTACCGACGGCTACACATCAAGCTATTCATTTGTAGTTTTGGCTGATCTCGCAATGTACAAGTTTCTTGTAGAATTAGAAGTCAGCTTATACTGGTTATGTATATCTATCTGTACTTTATCTTAACTAAATATATACTTGCTTGCCTTCTGTTCACGTAATGAAGGAACATCTACATAGATGTAGAGGGCGATACTACAGATTTGATATTCGGCATCCCATTTTTACCTTTCGTCTTTACATTTACATACGTATATGTAGTTCTTTTAGATAAATATTAAACAAATCATGTCTAATTACTTGATTGCCAAAGAAATGAGGGTAATGTTTTTGGAGTGTATTTTTTTGGCTAGCCCTACAGCCTGAACTGACTAGGAACTGGGCTGTGGAAGTCAGATATGCAGCCACTCCATGTAAAATATTAGAAGCCGGCTCCAAATTAGGGAAAAGGCTAGCCTGATGAACAGGCGTGCACTGGTCTGGTCGTGCCTCGGAATGCACCTTAAGCCATTGGTCCCGGTTGCCATATGATCACATCTATGGCAGTCCAACAATTGTTTCAACTGCAAGGCTTCGATATTGCCTTCGGCAGTCGCTTCACGAAAAATATCGCAGTTTAGCCAAAATTAGCAGTTACACTGGTAAAACAGACTCCAGAATAAAAAGCTGAAAAAGCTTCGGATGCGACTGGGATTAACGCTGAGATGATGATGATGATGAGATGACCCGGGGGATAATCGGTCCTCTCCTCTACAGTAAACTAAACGCGAATTCAAACTGTAAGAATTTTCTTACGTTTTAACTAAATTCACAAGGATGCTATTCAAAGAATGTTTTACAAAGATACAGAGAATTTACTAATTGTGCTGAAATGATATATCTACATAATATACTTGTTGTATTATTATGTTTTTTGTTAATATTGTTTATTTCTTTATTACTTTAGGTTGTTTTTAGAGCTCATCTCGCTTGAAATTATGATTAGAATTACGATTTACATTTAAGACTAGCTGAATGATGTAAATGATTAAAGTAACAGTAGTACAGTTAGCAGCTTCAGCATCAACCTTTTATCGTCTCACTACTGGGCACAGGTCTGCTCTCATACAGAGAAGGATTAACTGCTAGCAGCTTACAGATCTGAATCTAATGGATCGCCAGAACACAGGATATAAGGCAACAATAATCATCGTCAAAAATCCAGTAAATTTGTAGGCTTCCTAAGCTGGGTAGGAATCTAGGTATTCATATCGGCTAAGTGTATACGTTCCTTCCAGTTTCATAGAGCAAATGGCTCAGAATTAGCGGTTGTAATGTGACGATATTACGTACCAAGATACTTCTGAGATAATCCATTAGTCGCCTTTTACGATTTATCCAGAAAAGGATGAAAATGTCCATTCAACGCCGAGAACTCGGCGGAAAATGAGCCTAACAGTTTTGTTCCTCCATTGCTCTCGATAAAATACAAAATGTTTGTCAGAGAATTGGAGAAAATTGCCCCATTATTTGATGACCATTAGCTCATTTGTCGGAATCGAAGTAAATTGTATTTGTTCATAAAGTAAATTACATCTGGAATGATGTCTATTCAATCCAGAAACACAGGGATGGAGTCGGGGCTAACACTATATTTACCAATATTTGTTTTAAAAATAGGGTACCACAAGTGATACGAAATAATTTTTATTTAC